>JAAXOA010000242.1:0-28728 GCA_036561885.1 Salina celebensis | reverse complement strand
AAGTGTACGGATATTTTTTGTCACAAAGTTTTCAAGCTCTTAAAATGCTTATTGCAAATTTTACTCGTAAAACAATCAGTATAGACAAAGTTAGTTACGGTGAAATCATACATAATTTATGGAGTTGTTACTTGATATCTTTACTATGATCGGCTTTTCTGAACTAGTTAAAGGTATCACTAGTTTGACGACACAATTTTGGCACAAGTTCACTTTTAACAGACAACGCAAGTGGATTTCTAACGGGAATTGTCTGTTACAATTATGATCTGAGATCAATGTTTTATTAATGACATGAAAACAAGTCCATTCAACATTTTTTTGTGGATGTTGCCACCCCTTTAATGTCGTTGTCATTAATATCACATCAAGCATGCTTCGTGTAACTAATTTAGAGTAGGCAAATGGGAAGGGGTTGAAGATCAGCAGAATCATCACGGGCAGACGCCATAATCATTAGTTTATTGCATGTTTATTAAGAGGATTAACCTGTGGGTGGCTTTTATTGGTTGGCTATTTGTAAGCCCTACTGGTTGCAACTTGAACATTTTAGTGGGCAACTTGGAAGAGAAGGTGCATATAAGGCTATGAAAAATTCTATTTAGACGAGTATGTAAATAAAATATCCTACTGTCATATTGCGTTATAATATGTACTATGGCGATTAATCGTCGGCGAGTTTTTTTTTTCATTAAAAATCATGTTAACGTGTTGTCATTTTTACAATGACGGCATGAACAAGCCGCATCGTTTAAAACCTAGAACATTCTCATGTGTATAGTGTATATGAAGTAGTAGTAGTACTACATTGCTGCAAGTTTTATGGATAGTCTTTAATTTTTCAGCAAAGTTTCTTTTACGACGCCTTCTTCTCAATTTGGCTTCAAACCTCGTCGAAAAGTATTTTGGGACGTCTAAGAGCGTTTTTATTAAACTGCACGCGATCCCATCACTGTATCATATTTACAATGTACTCCCCCCTCTCATTTTTAACGTGTTATTAACTTTTATTACCCTTTTATTTTCCGTCCATTTCCAACGAGTTGATGACGAGTTCACGCCTTAAAAAAGGCAAAACTAGCTATTAGAGCGGAATCTTCGGTTACCACTATTGTTTAAATGTTTAGCTTTATCAGCAGGTTGCCTTTAAATGTCTCTGTTTACTAGATACACGCCACCCACATTTTATATCAAGAGAACAATTTTAATGTAACTTATTGTCGGAATGTGAATATTACCGCTTCAAACCGTTTTATTATGCTTCGGCGTGGTTTTCTTACGTTTACATTCTCTAAATGTCTAATGCTTTGCTAATAAGGGTTCTCCGTGATTTCCCAAGATATTTCAGCAGCCCAGCATGTAACTCATATTTACAAGAAGCCTTCTCCTAAATAATGTCCATGAAATTTGCAAGAAACTAACCGCTGGCAACCCTTTATGTAAATGTGGGAAGGATCAAACTTGTCATGAACTTCCTGTGAATATATAATCTTAGCGACCCATATCAAGTTTGATGTGTAGAGATAAAGAAGCAATTCATAAAAATTGTGACATGAAAATAAGTACATTGCTAGGTCGTATTTTTGGGGGGATGATTACAGAAGGCCAAGTCGGAGGCGGAATCGTCAAAACTCACACTTGACACTGTTAATGACTATGCGTGCACTGTACAATAGAAAAGTTGTTAATCGAACACCAGTGATTGCGTAGAGATAAGTTGCAGTAGGATTAAAAACTGTATAGACATCAGCAACGTGTGACATGAAGGATTTTTGCAACTATAACTCGTCATGTAGTATGGAGCCACCAGTATGTTTATATACCTACGTATTTACTTCATTCATATGCACTCGCGTTTGAATCCATAAACTAAGAACAACTATAGATCTACAACTACAACAAGGCTTGGCCTTATTTGTGCGTAGGAGGAAAACTTATTTAAGAAAAAGAACATTACAACTGGGACTAGCTGAACTATTAGGTAAAATGTCTTGTTGCACCCCTACTAATATAGGAGTCCTTGTTGTAAATGTATCTTACGGGAGGACCGTTTACATATTACTTTAATTAAGCAACTGTTGCAATTAACCTGTCAAAAGCGAGGGATGGAGCTACTTAACCTAGCGGAAACAAATATTAGTTTTATTAGGAATGCTGCATGGATACGTAGGTTGTAGGTGGACCTTTACCAAGTGACCAAATGATGAGCTTATATTCCAGGCTTGCAAGGACTATATACATACTACATTTTGTAACTCGACGGACCTTTGGAATTCAACTTAGACTGTCTTTCTTTCTGTCAGAGTTTAATGCAACTTTGACGTTGTCAATAGAGTTTCGGCGTCTTTTCCTTCATTTTAGCAGAATTGTACAAGTCGAGCTTTGTACGGCAGGGCATAAAGTGGAGAAACAAAATGACAATTTTCAGGTTCAAAGTATTAAACTCCTGATGAAATAGATTGATGACTAAAATCTCTACCTGTGCGCCTGCCTGTAGAAACAAAAGAATGGCACACACCCGAATAGATAATTCAATTTAGGAAAATTATTGAACACTAGTAAAACTGATGTTTAGATTTTTGTTCCACATTTTAAATGCCTGCAGGCGAAATGGACGCTCTGCAAATATTTAGTTTGAAGGGATTAATCTCTTTGCAATTATTTGATACAATTCAACCCTTCAAATAGAATACAGCGCTACGACGATGCACTAATTTGATAAAAGGTAAAATCCCTACTACATGTAAAGATGAAAGCTTGATGCCGAAGCGCCAGCAAAATCACTGCTCAAAGCGATTTGAGAAAGCCGTAGAAGTCGAAACAAAATAAGCTTCCATTTTATGCTCAAAATTATGACAAGCAAAGGAGGACCTTCCAATATAAAGGTCAATTGCGTACAAGAATTTTGAAGGTTTGGTTACTGCCACTAAACAAGTTGAAGATCAGATAGATAAAATTCTCGAATGAAATAGACCAACAGGTTGTTTTAAATTCAATTATCTAATCAACGACACCATCATGCATTTTTCAAATCTTAAAGAGTTAAGCATTAAATTAGTTTAAATGTCGGCATATTAAATTGAGGGTTTTGGTATTACGTATGATTCTAGGAAAGAATATGCGCAATTAAAATAAACGTTTACTAAATGGTGAGTGGAATTTAAGGGAAAACCAGCACTTCAGCCTGGGATTGTCATACTGACAGTTAATCACCGTCAATCAACAGTTGCTATCAAATTGTACCCTCGTTCATATATTTTTGTAAATAGGCATATATGCAGTTTCCACGATAGATTATAGGATTTCAAGATAATTCAAAAACCAAATTGCAAATATTTTATCGTTGAAGAATCATTTTAATGGTACAGTATCACGAGTTGATATTTTCGCAATGTGAGGTTTTCACTCAACAGTTTATTTGGTTCTTTTCAGGTCGGTCTCACAATGAATCGTTCCATCTGTTCCAACTCGGAAAGATGGCATCAGAAGGAATCCGGATCTTTGCTGAGACAGGAGCAACAGACGTTTTAGATGAGCTTGCTCAAGGAGAAGGAGGAGTTTATGACGAATTCATCGCTCCATCCATTTCGAAAGGGGTTGGCAGAGCCGAGACTGAATTTTTCGTCGATGGAAACCACTCAAGGGTAAAGTGCAGATTCTCTTTAAACTCAGCAGGAACGGCGTAACCATTATCATTAAACAAAGAAAAAATATGTGTCAGAGAGGAAGAGGATCCTCAAGTAGTAATCCGTCAGTATGGATTTCAAGTAATAACCTTCGTGGAGAACGCAGGAAAACAGAAAAAAAAGTTGGATCAATTTGCAAACACAACAGAAACCAAGTTGGTTTGGGCATTTGAAACGGATTTTTTATCACAAATAATTGTATTCTGTTACGCGATTTTTCCAGGAACAAATTATATTCATTTATTGTAAATATTCCGCCCTAATTCATAATTTTTGACAACGTCTCCATATGACAGTGATTCAATTCATCGTTTTTCTGAGCAGTAAATTATACTGGAACGGGAAAGTACTAGGGATTTCCTTCCATTCTTGTTGATTTTAAACGTGTCTTCTGCTGTGCTACGCATTTCGTGTGTGTCTTGATGTTAATTCTTACTAACCTAGAAACATTGCAGTGGAGGCTGCTCCATTGATCTACTTTCACGTACGTTCGCACAAAAACCTGATTAGGAGATCAAGAGTAAACGATTACGTAACCTTTTGAATTCCACTAGTCAACGATGTTCTTTCCCTGCCCACTGTACTGTTAAATACGTGAGAACAAATCGACAACGCAAAAATGCATTGATACAGACATATTCGTGATTCGTCATTTTATGAGTACTTTTTTGGTTTCTTCACACCGCCCCGACTAACGAAAGCCTATTTTCATGGCAGCGATGTAGGGATACTGACGGGTACTAGCGGATAGAAAGTACCTATTGGTGTAACAACCCATACACGACACAATTTTAAAGTTCGACTATTAAAGAGATGACTAATTTTCATACTAATTAATTGTATTCTCACAAAATGTCTATTACTGCACATTAAATTAATTAGATATAATCTTTAGATTTCAGCATATGTAGAGTCGCAAATATATAGTATATTTTGGTATATTTTTGCTATCCTTTATTTCAGAATTTAAAAAAATGTACAAAAATTAATTCTAGGTGTCCCTTATTGCTCGTGTTGTTCCCTCCCCGGATTGGTTTATTGGATTGGACAGCCAAGACTTGTGTTCTAATGGACGATGGATTGATACAGTTTCCATTGAGGCAAGTAAAACACAATGTCGTTTGTAAAGAATCTCAATTTTCATGGGCTATTTCATACGTATTGTGTTAATGAAAAGAAGAAGAAGCACATAAAAGCAAGTATTTACTAGTAAAAGGGGTGTGGAATTCAAACTACGTATATGTTAAAATGTAAATATGTGTTTTATGAAAATCCCTACAGGTGGATCCTCTGGATGCAGGCACAGATTCCGGTGAGTAGAACACAAAACGTTACCGCATAAAACATTTGGAAGCGTAGATATTAAAATTTGCTTCCTACAGAAGGAATAAAACTAATGTTTTAATGTTTGTCTGAGGTTACATCATAATATCAGGGTGAAGTGAAGGTAGTTTTGTTCGTAACCAACCTCATGAATGATCGATTATGTCATGAAATCAATGAAAGGAAGCGATCACTCAAAAAGCTAATATTAAAATGAGTTTGATTGAAATAATAATAATGTTATGGTTCAACTTTTGCAACACCGTTTTCTGTGACAGGGCTTACGTTTACATCACCGAACTGGGCGACAGAGCCACGAGCTGAAGTGAAACGTCTTACACCTCGAGAACCAAACCATCCAGCCTCATCATTCTACTATGGTGACAAGGAAACATTGCCACCAATTGCATCTTTCCAATTCCTCAAGGTAACTTTGTCTACTCTCATCAATTGCAAGGGAAGGATTACTCTTGTCACAACGTAACCACATTCCGTTTATCTTTTAGGCGACACATTTTGTTTTCTATGACGCTCATTCCCTCGGGTATAGATAGAAAAGAAAAGGAATGAGAAAAAATACTGACGACGCACGAGAAAGAAAAACGTCACCGCATTTGGTGTGGCTGGAGTTAGTTTGAGGAGAATTTAAGTTTTCTTTAAACGAACTCTATGAATTTCAGGAGCGTAAGGGAAAGGAAAATAGAAATTTAAGAGGCAAAGAAATGGAGCAAACATTCCCTTCCTTCTCTTTTACAACACAACTCTCAAATTCTTGCGTTCACATGCCTATGGAAAGTCTCTGTCTCAGTCTAACTATTCGCACTGTTTGCGAAATTGCACATAATCTTTCGTTAGACTCTCAAAAAAAAATCTCATTCAAGGAGGAGCAAGAAAAATGGAGAAAAAATAGAGAAAGTTCCTTGTGCTTCCATATCAGTTTTTCAACTCTTTCAATTCCTTTCACTCTGAGTAGCACGACAGACTGAAAACAGAATGATCCATTTTTCCTTTAGTGCGCCCAAGAATGCTTCTGTTCTTCTACATCCCACTTCCTTCTTTTTCTTGTGTTTTTTACAACTTTCACGTACAAGAAGATATAAGAGAACCTGTGATGTAATTTATCATTTTCTTTATGTTTAAGAAACAACTTGCCAATATTCAGTGGCATTCCGCTATTTTATCTAGAGTTAGAAACATTGTCTTGGAAGCTTTTAAAATCTTTTAATATATGAAAAATTAAACCGAAATGGCTAAAGACTTAATGCCAAAAACTCATACTAGATTGTTAAAGGCTCTGTATTATCTTTCTCTCCTTTACATCTCAAAGTGGATGTTTTACGCAAACAGAGACTGGGACAAAGATAAACCTTTGGACACATAGCCTTTTGTTTAATATAAAGAATTGATAGTGCAACACGATGGAAAAGAAATACCGGATAAGTTTGTCTTTGAATCCTGATATTTATTTGTCTTGTTTATATTGCGATATAAAATCTCAAACTGTTCATAAACGAGCAAGGGGAAGGATTGTCGGACAGTTACGAACGTTGTTATTTTAATACATATGTACATACATAATAGATGTGCCCGATAACCATGGACATAAGCAGGGGGCCCTTTCTTTTCAACTTCAGAAAATAGGAAGAAATCAATGAAGATATACAATAATATGAACCATAGTAATGGGATCCATGTCAGCCATTCTTTGCTTCCTCTTAGCCTTTGCCCCAATCTTATATGGATAAACTAGTTTCATAACGCCAATTTTTGCAAGATATCTTGCACAATAAATCAGATTTAGAAGCTATTAACGGTCTTCAGCCATTTGCAATCTTTGCAAAAAAGCTATCGTTCCAAGCAAATGTTTTCAGGTCTGGCCGCAAATGTTAAACACTGTAGGAAGAGAAATGCTGTAATTCCTTTTTCGGCTCTAAAAGCCTACTACCACCACGATGTAAGCCAAGCATGGTATCACAACGTACAGACACCGTTTAGCATTCTCATGGAATATCAAAGACTATTCAAGTAATATATATTTGTATGTCAAAGAGTGATGGTAAATTTTGAATGGCGAATATGGCTGTCTGAAAGCGTCTGGGACAGTTGGAGTAGATACAAATGGAATGATAGTCTCATTATTATGTTGTACGACAAGATTTGAAAGATATACAATAAGTTCAGTGCACTTCTTCTCTTCCAGTTAGGCAAATAGTAATAGTTCTCTGTGGCAATCTGTACTAAATTTCTTAGATATTTGAAAAGATTCTTAAAAAGGCCATTTGAATTTGCGTTGTAGGTGAAAGAATATGCGCTCAGCGAAGTTTTCCATCATCCTGAATACGAAATTTCAAACAATGATGTGATAGAGCCAACCATCCGGCCAGTGGAACCGAATTTCAAAAGTGTAGCGGCATTTGCGACAATACCGAAGCCAAAGAAAGTCAAGGAGACAGACCAAAGCAATAATGTAATCGACTATGTGCCATATGCTGAAAAGAAAAGAAGCAAGGAAATTGCTGGCGAGAAGAAGAAAAAGTTGAAGAAAATCCGTAAGTCCTTTTTTACACCACTTACAACCATTCAGTGCAGCTTCAAAAAGAGATGAAACAAAACTAGAAATGATTATTGCCCAATGCGGGCACTTGTATGTATGTTTCTTAGCATTTTATCGTCCGCGTAACTTAAGCAAGAACGAACAACTAAGAAGAGCAATAACGTTCATGCGAGACGAAGGGATTAGAACAGGTTTGAGGTTCTGATGATTCACGGACTGGTATTCTGTAGTTCATAGTTTGTATGGAGAGTTTCCAACTACCTGGTTCTGAAATGGACACAGTCGTGCAAATAAAAATTGATAGAATTTGCATTAAAACTGAAAAGTAAACTTACTGATGCCCATTCGTGGGTCCCTTCTCCGGTTTAAAATGCATGATTTTTGAACAAAATCTATTTCTTTGCAGGGCCACCAAGAGACTGCATCGTTTCGGAATGGTCACATTGGAGCCCATGTAGTAAAACTTGTGGTCTTGGGGAAATGACTCGTTCACGAACAGTACTTATGCATGCACGACGTGGTGGCCGTCCTTGTCCTCCTCTTAAAGAAGCTACTTGGTGCGGATCTGCACGGAGTTGTGGAAGAAACTATTTCAACTGGGGCTAACTGACACCCAGCTCCTTACTGGAGACATCTATAACTAGGTATTCCGTTGAGAAACCATAACTCGCAAATAATTCAAGGTGGCTCCTGATTAACATCCAATTTTACGAATTTCGCTAAGTATTTGTGCCAATTCATTCAAGTCCTTAATGTTGATCATGGTGACAAAACGAATTGAACCAAATCTACTTAATTTTTGGGTTACTTACAGATGGTTGTAAAAGTTAGCAATTAGTTTGATACAATATTAGCTTGTAAGAAGTTTTATGAATTACAATTATTTATTTAAAACAGGAAATTGGAATTACTCTTACAATGTACCGACTTAAAGTCTTTCCAATACTTAATTTTTATGATAATGAACGTCCAGGAAAAGAGATGTGAACATATCATGTACTTAAGGTGATAATCACCAGATTAGAAAAAGGTCGGTTTCGAGGTAGCTCGCATTGAGTTACCTAATTTAGTATGTCTATGGTGAGGAAATAAGCTAATTTACCGGTTTCGATGGAAATGGGTAGTCTGGCTTTCGATAGTTTAGATCTTGCACCCGAAGAAAATGTCTGTATTTAATATGTTACTATTTATCATTACCCTAACTAGTGTAACTGTCTACGGTAGCATAATGTTATCTTTTTGATTTTGTAGTATGTATAATATACTTTGATTTGTAGTTTTATTGTCGAATAGTTAATTTTTACCATGAATGATATCGCTGCCATGAATACTGCCATTTGTCATTTACTACACCCAAAAACTAGTGCCAATTGATTATTTATTTAAACAGGGGTGTTAAATAATAATTATATTTATACTAGCATGCTCTCTGCACTCTTTGAAACAGGAAATGATGATTTCTTGACTTATAAACCCGTTCATCCCGTTTGTTCCCCCAGCGATGGTAAGACGAGGCTGATATATTTTTTAGAAACCCTATTTATAGTTAACGCTCGAGAATACTTGAAGTTGTGATTATGAAGTACGAAAGAATGTTTGATGGTTGCGTTTTATTATGATGACGGATAATCCTTTTTAATAAGCCAGAGAAAGTGTAACAGTTGGAGGAGAGGTGAAAGCCAAGTATTGATGGATTTATAGATGTACATAGAAAGGCAGTGCAGATATTAGCGAGAAACAACAGGTTGGGCCTTGGCTTCTTGCTTGGGAGAAATGAACCACAAAACATTTTTCGGATTTCATATTCTTCTATCTTATGCTTTTATCCATATAAATTAGCAGTACGTGCTAGGTACTAGGTAGTAACTAAACAAAATGGTAAAGAGGCTAAATACATTACTTACTTTTGGTACGTACCAAATAAATTGATTATTCATACGAATGTTAAATAATGGTAAGATTTTGCAGGATAAAATCCAGGACAATGATTTTTGTAACTAGGATAAATAACACTGAAAGAACTGTTTAAGTGCAGCATGTAGTTTATTTCCCAATCGCTGTTGATTGCGCCATTCAAAGGAGGTTTGTGTAACAAGTGAAGAGCTGCTAGTTTATATGCTTGTTTAAGAAATGCCTACGTATTATTTCACAATGCATGTACATACCAGATACACAACGAATCTTTTGTTAAAACCATCCTATACGGGTGCATATTTAGCAGATAATTGTGAGAAAAAAAATCTGGGCATTCAATATTTATACTAAGACAATTGAAAGTTTCATTTTCAATAAATATTTAAATTCAAACAAAATACAATTGACTATATCTTAGAAACTCGATTCATTAACATGAAATGCCATGTTCGTAAGCATCCTAGTATAATGAACAGAAAACTTTTCCCGGCAAAATACTTTCTTTCTCATGAACGAACTTTTACTTTTTTCTGTTCTCTAAAGTTGTCTGCTTAACGACTTTATTAGAGAGCGATAAAGCTTCTTTATACAATCGTCGCGTTTGTCCGCCAGTCTATCTTTCTATTCCCACGCTGAGTTTCTATCTCGTGAACCGTTTTATCGGATCACGCTGATTTCGTAACATTATTTCCTTCCATTCATCCTTGGCATCCAGGTAAGAATTTTTTATAAGGTTCATGTCCATAGGTCAATCATTGACAACAAGACATGACATGTCGAATCTTTGGATATTTGAACAGTCTTAAACGAGAATGTATATATCGCTCCTTCTTGAAATCGTGATTCAGTTGCTCCTTTGTAGCTACAACCGATAGAGCAATGCGAAACGAGTGGGGCAATGTGAGCTAAAATGATTTCTCCGTGTTTGTCAATATTGTTTGAAAAATGTATATTTTATAGATCAATGGAACTCGCCTTGTATTCACTGCTATATATATGTACCTGTTCCCAGTCCCTAGACAAGAAGCGCCAAATTGTTTACCCACGATATCAAATACAGAAGACGTTCTTATAAATGAAATTCCTTCGCCGTTAGACTTCGTCAGCAAGGCATTATAATTTTTTCGAATAGGGTTTTACAGCACGACATGGACACGTTTGAAAAATAAAAATCCAAACTTTTCTCTGGGAAAGCTCATTTTCATTTATAGTGTGCTGTCAACTTACACGAAAAGCGAGAAAACTGCATAATATGGTTTCACGTAAATTTTAGCTTGAGGAGAATAATGACTTAAGTTACGAAAAACAATACCCAAAGAAATTGAATTTACTATTTTAAACCACACCTCGACAACAAGCAGGAGAAAGTCTTCAATACCCAAAACCAATCAGCGAGGAGAAAGGACACTAGGTATGTATGAATGGAGTGCAGCGTGGTTTTACCGCGTGGTTTTTTAAGAGTACACATTAACTTGAACATAAAATGTAAAAGTACAAGTGAAATCCAGGGACACTGTTAAATAACTTGAGATGTTGAGCTAGACCTGCATCACGTTTCTTCTGTCCATGCGAAATACGTATGATTTAAGTCAAGTAGTCACAACAAGTTATTAGGACCTACTTGAGGGTTTATTTAAATGATGCCAAGTTATTTAGATTCATAGTAAGATTCACAGGGAAGTGCAAAACAAATTTTAATTACATTGCTAAAAAAAGAAATAACTTAAATATTCGTGAGCTTATTTTTCTACGAAAAAACTTCATAACAAAAAATCACTGTTTTATACATAGTAAAAAGAAATACTCAAAAAACATTAAATAGCATAAAGTAGATTATTGTATACATAATGTACAGTAGTGAGAAAAGACACAATTTGCATTTTCTAATCTTTTTACAATTTATGTACAATTGATACACACGAACACAATGCATTAAATAAAAGACCTGTTTTTACGAGATAAATACTAAATAACAATATGTATACGTAACAAAACAGTTTTTGGGGAGCAAATCAAGTCGGTCGTGTTCACAAAATGTCTCTGGGCGCACATTCATATACAACTGACAATGTATCTCTGCAAGAGCAGTCATAGTCATGGAAGTTACTTATCTCTAAATGCATACCAGAGTCACAATCATGCATTCAGTCACTATCAAAATATGGCTCGTATTCATTCCATCCATCCGTTTCTTTTTTACGTCTAGAATTGTCTCCTTATTGGTTTATCTACATATGCCAACTAGACTGAAAATAATAAATTACCAATCAAAGTAGTTTAAACGACAATCTCTGGCTGAGTTGCAGAGTCTTTTGTCTGTGAGTTTGGGGCAAACTGATCCTCCATTTCTAGACGGATTGACGACATATCTTTGCCTATGCTGCTCTCCGAATCCACACAGCGCTGAACACTCGGACCACTCACTCCACTCGGAAACCTTACAGTCGCGCGACACACGCTTGTTGTATTGTCCTGAAATAGAATCCATGAATAATATAATTATATCATCGTTTGCAAAACCAAAGTTTAACGACCCTTTTCGTATCGGCCTCGACCCTTAAACTAATATTTGGTGTACAAACATTTTCATGAGAAGAACAAGAAGTCGATACTGGTGATCATTTCAAGTATGTCCTCAATGTTTTGATTCATAAATAGTACAATTAAATGTGTTACGTCGGAGTCAGATTAATAAAGTTAGCGAAGAGTTTGTTGAAAGCTCGAAAGAACAGAAAATGGTATTCTGAAGAATGTTTTCCGCAGTACATAGTGGTTCCCTCAACGTTTTTCATCATAACAACTTCAGCAGCATATTAGTTGGCATTTTATGTTCCAAGGCAGTGTCGTCCTTCTTATTTTATTTTTTACATTTTTTAAAGAATAGCCATTTCACGTATCTGTGGCCAACGTACACGTCCCTAACTACTAACAGAAGATAAACGAACAATGACAAAAGAGAAACTTTACCTTTTATTTTTCTGGATCGTTTCTTCTTGGCCTTTCGGAGCGCCAACTCTTCCACATCCCGTGGATCACTGATCTCATTTATTTCATTCCCAATGTCATTACTGTCAATGTCATCGGGGAAAAGATGATGGTGATGGTGGGGAATGGGATCAGTGATGCTACTTGAAGAATCGTAAGATGGGCCCAAAGAGTTGCCTTCGTCATTGATTCTCGAAGCACCCCAATGAGACAGCGAGTACTCTTTCACCTGTCAACAGTGATATAAGTAAAGCTGCTACAGAGCTAGACTCACACATGTAAACTCGTTTGTCATCATTGGATTATCGTATCCCTAAACAGCGAGATAGCAAAGAGCATCAGTTCAACTGCTCAATTCAACAGTTTCTACTCTACCATTATTACCGCCAATTTTGCACGATTCTAACCATAAGTAAGAGTCCTTTGCTGTTCTTCTACAATAGTAAAATAATCTGAACACTAATAAGTTTGAAACATAAACCTGTCTCTCGTCATCTATTCAGGGAAAGAAAAGACATGAATAACTTTCATAGGGAGCACATAAAACGTTCTTCCTATTACATTTTTATAGGGAAACCAAAGTAATATATGTAAAATTGAGTGAAACCATCATCATTCCTATGGAATTTTCCTTTGTAGTTTTGTTCCAGGGAAGCACAGGTAGAAAATGCTATTTCGCATCTCATTCTGCCACATATAGGTAATGATAGTCGGAGAAATTTTGGAGGAAATTCAATTATAACTGTTTTTCTCTTGGATACAATCCGTTAAAAATTTATTGCACGTGGAGATTCTGAATCTAAATTCTAGAAAACAGGAACCTATTAGCATGATGCAGCGGTTTTCTGTTAGCTCTCTCAGTACGCTACAAAATTTGAGATGCTTTAAGGTCTTAATGGATGCCTTTGAGCTTGATACTAGAAGCATTCCTAAACCTCCATAAATCCAATGATAATGAAGAAACGATTGGGCAAGAATAAAAAAAGCAAGTAAAATGAAAATAGTAAAACTTATCCACTTTAAATATGGAGAAGGTGGCAATAGGCTTGTCTCGAACACGGTTGTCTGGATACTGGAAAGAATGTGCCGGATGTAAAGTACTCAGATGAATTTGATAGATTGCCTCCTGGGGGACAGTTATCCAATTCGGGGCGGTGAATGTGAAACCTACCTCCAACGAAGACAATATTTTGAAACAGAAAAAAAATTATATGAGATGTTTTACTATTGTAAGTAGCGTTCTTATAATTGTGATATCAATTGCTAATACTATGAAATATCTCGTACATCACGCAAACATGAGCATGGAAGTAGATGGATGAGGTTTCATTCTCTGTACTTTCCTTTGATGCACAAGAGTATCGTTTAACAATATGTAATGTTTTAGATTGGTTTGTTGCTGGTATTTTTGTTCAAATTTCCTTTCTTGAAAGAGAAAGCAGCGAAGAAAAGTACGCCGGCATATTATTAAGATATCGTTGGTTGCTCACATAATGCATAAAAAGCATGTTGAAACTTTAATAGGAAGCGAGAATCTGATAACCTTTCAATTTTTCTAATAATTGGATGGATAAAACGGGAACTCCAATCTTTCAAAGATATAGTTACAAAATTCTGACTGGACGTTATACGATTTTCTTTTCTTTTTTTAAACTACCTTTTGTAACCAAAGAGTAGCAGAGATAACTGATAATAGAATGCCCAACTACATTTACCATATGTAATAAATACTTGGAAAGATACAAACCTGAGTCGGTTCCAGCATCAATTGGTTCCACCTGAAAAGAAATCAATCAGAGGCGTATGTTCAAACTTATACCGTGTTTTTTCTTACTTTTCAGAAGCAGCACAAGGTTTCTAGAGTGTAGCCAAGAGTTACGAAACATTACATTAGGAACGCTATATGTTGTTATTTTTTATTGAGGCGTATGTTTGCTATTGCTATATAAGTTGTGCATTATTCAAAGGAATAGCTCATGTATGAAATCTTTACAAAGAGTTCAGTTTTCATAGCGAAGTCAGAAAAGTGCAGATTCGTCAGAAATATTTTTTTACTAAAAAACCATGTACATAATGTGCGTTCAGTTCTCCTTACGTCAACTGCGATGCTGTCGATCCATTGATGGTTCAAGCAAAGATTTAAGCTGTCAATGCCAACAAACCAATCTGGTGACGGGACGATTCTGGATGTCAGGGAAACCTGAAAGTACACGTGATTATACATTAACATTATGCATTAAAGAGATAGTAATAGTATCATTGCCCAATCTTTAATTACAGAAAAATGTAACGCTGTTCAGCAATAATTTATGGGGCTATCGACTATCTCTGATCCCGAACAGTATCTTATGAAATAATTAGAAACATGATTCATTACCAATGTGTGGTTCCCATCCAAAAAGAATTGTGTCTCGGTTTGTCCGACACCGGCTGGTATCGGGGCTCCATTAAATGCATCAAAAATTCCATCCGCACCTTGGGAAGATTCGTCCAATTCATCAGCAGAGGAAGTTTCCACAAATTTTTTTAGCCCTTGTGACGCCATGCCACCAATACGGTACAAAGAGAAGGAAGCGTTATGAGTTCGTCCTGAGAAAACAAAAAAAAATGCACCACCAATGCAAACTTAAAATGTATGCCAACGAAGTGCAAAAGACATTGTTGCACTTTTGTGGCGAATGCTCTCGCAAACAGAATGCGTGGAGGATGACAAAGTACATCGTTAAAAGAAAGAAAGAAAAAACATTCAAAACGCACACGAACCTACAAGTTTCGACCATTGCGCAGGCGGTCTGAACTCTGGGTAATGTTTCGGAAACAGGCCCCGATCCCAATAAGTCTTCATTACAACATTATAAGCGACGAGCTTTTCAGGCGAGCACTGAGATTCCACCGGCACAACATTTTGTACACTTAATACAACACCAACAATGATAGCAACGGTTGTCAAACCGACTAGATGCGGTGGGCCTAGTAACTTCCTCATTTTGCTTCAAAATGATCCTCTGACTTTCTTTCCTTGAAAGTAATTGAGCAGCAAAAGAGTTTCTTCCGTGGTGAAGAAACACAGGTCCGCCTTGGATAGGAGTTGAAACTAGCCTGCAGTTTCATTCACAAGCAAGACCCCTCGTTTGTCTTGATGGGGACAACACAGAAATTTGTTTGTGAAAAATAAGTTTTTATGCAAGAAGACAAGTCCAATCACATCTAAATTATTCTCCGACAACTGAGCAAAATTTTTGCTCATATTCTCCTTCTTATATTAGCCACAAATTCTATTTTTTGTGTTTTTGTGTAGGTAGTCCTTGTTGCACACACACGACGCGATGACGATGATGATGGCTGAAGTTTCAGAACAACATCTTGTACAGTTTAAACTTTTTTAGTTTTTTTTTAGTTTGTGGGCGAGACTGCTTATAACTCTTTTCTGCACATTATTGTAAATACATTAGTTTTTGTGAACGATCATGATGATGATGACACTGCGGCGGTGGTCGTGGTCCACACTATATGATGATCATCGTCAACAAGCCGAATATTTAAAGTGTCAAAATCGAGCCGTAAAAAAGGATTCTCGAGAGGAAGCCAATAGAGAGATTAGGTTATGTAGTCTGTTGCATTCAGTGTTTTGGATATATATCACATCACTATTATATGGTAACGTCGGTGGTGATTATGATAATAATCATCGCGGTGACGAATATGACGCTGCTGGCGAGATGATGTCTACGAGGAAACGATTCAATCATTTACACGCTATTGGACAAATATGCTGCTGAATTAATTGACTCTAAAAACAATCCTAACATTTTAGGTTGCATTTGCGAATTTTACGTTGAGAATTCCCAAGATGACACAGATTACCATTCTTTTATTTAATTGGGCCATGCCCAGGTGTCCATTTAACGAAGAAGCCTCATTTGACGCCAGAATGCCCCTAAACTTTTCATGAAATAAAATGCGAAATTATGTTTTAATCTGATTAACCACCTAACTTATACACCGTTATGTACTTCCTAACAATTTATCGCTACGCTGCTCGGGACTGGATTGCCTAAATATGGAGAATGAAAAGAGAAATCAAAAAGACTACGCTACTAGATTACACTCTGAAGTTTGAGTACCAGTAAGATTTTATATGGTTATTTTTAGAAAATGGAAGGAAGGGGGCTAATCAGTTTAAATATATGTTTCGATGTATATTAGAGCAAATGAAAGCCCAAGGAAGGATTATGAATAGTTCAGTTGTTAAATGAAGTGAATTGAAATGAAACTTTAAATTTGATACAAATTAGCAAGCCAATCAAACTAAAAATATATAAAGCACTGTTTGGTCCTGCTACAGGTAGAGTAGATATGATTAAGGAAATTCGATACGACATTTCAAGCCACCTGTTACACCAATTAGAAGAAGACCGAATTTGACAGGTGTACAAAGTCACGAGTAGTCCTACGCATTCTTGTTGCCATTTAATCATCATTACTCATCAGTAACATCACTTTCCTCAATGCAATACAAGAGTGCGCATAGTGCTGGTACACTCCACCTGGCCGTTTCCTACTTTAACAATTTATCACAGGTTTGCCCATCTGTCTAAACTGACAATTTGATATGATAGCAATCATTTTCGCACTCGAGCTCATAGCCTGATGCTATTATTGTAGGTGCATAACACGACAATAATATATGCAGTCAGATGCAGGGTCTCGGCCAACATGACAATCGAGAGTCTCAAGGATTGTGAATCCATGAAAGGTTTGTCTGCATCCACTGATTCCCGGTTCTTGACCTTCTCAATTGTGCAGTATATTCCACTTCGTTTCCTAAATTCCATGCACACACCTATTTCAACTAATAAACGTTAGTCAGTTTATTTCCACAGTAGATTTCCATGTAGGTATCTATTTTTTAGTGGCCATCCATAATGTATCAACCATCTAGCAAATATAGTTTATAATGCGAATACGCATTCAAACCGATTCTACTTGACGTAGCCAGCGGATTAGTTGATTGTATGATTAGGTGACATTGCTTCAAGTCGTCATAACTGCAGTTCACAGTTTGGAAAACACTTGCGCTAATGGACATCCCCATGAAGTGCTCTTACGTGAAGATTGTACGTGTAGACTTTATGATAATTATATCGTTATTAACCGTAAATATACACATAAAACCTAATAGAGAGAATATATGGGGAAACGCAATTAGAATTAAGTAACAGTAGGCTAACAAAAGTTGGGCAATATTATAATATTTTATAGTATATTGTGGCATCCACTATGGACATACGAAACGAAATGGAAAATAAGTGCACTGTTCAAATTCAGCGTATTATAATTCTTTGTAAAGCGCAGAGGGAAGAAGAGTGAATAATGCACATAAATTGTATACATCTTCCCTTGTAGTATAAAATATGCACGGATCAGAAATAGAGACGAATAAAAATAAAAAATCTAATAAATCATTTACTTCCCATAAAATTAAATAGCTTTTTACAACCTGAATATATTATAGAAGCCCACAGCTTTATGACTAGCAGATCGGCTTTTGTCTGAGGACGTTTTGATCAATAGCATCTTCCTATCTTCATTGTATCATCGTTTCTTTCAGAAATAATTTAGCAAACTTGATCTTAACACATTCATTCCATGCCCAAGCTCTCACATTTGGAACCGTTCCACCCAGCCAAAGTACGCTATTACAGTACAAAGACCAAATTTATCGATTCACGTCCAGCAATTGCTGTTGCGGAACGAAAACACGGATAGAGTAACGACAAAACACTTTGTATTCAATACCTCTCTCTGATCACAACGACGATTGTAAATCCCTTTTCGACTGAGTTGTCACAATTTCTCAAACAAATGTACTTTGAATTATATGTATCGATGTACCTACCAACTGCCCATTTGGCTAATTTTTTTTGTCAAATTCAATTAATGTGCTTGCCTAAAGCACAAGAAATGTTGAAGCACAAAAGAGCGACATTTTCCAAAACGCATCAGTATTTGCTTTTTGTCATTGCATCACGTACATATAAGGTTACACAAGTTGTTTGTGTGTCTCTGACATACCGTTCCTCCACCCTTACAACCCATATAGTTTTTTTACTTTGTGACTCTCTTCTTTTAGCTTGATTAGTGTCATTGCAATTAAAGAAGTGAACGAGCAGCTTGTAGCCACTGCTTTTTTTTCTTGTTGATAATGATGATCGTTTCTTACCAAATTCGTCTTCTCTTTACCCTTTCGCTTACCTTCTTTTCCTCCTTTTTTTGACCGCTACTTATTATACCTGTTAGTGATAAACCCTCTCTTGTACATTATTCCTTTGTTCATTCTCATCTCAGGAAGATATTTAAATTTCTCGAGACAAACACCAATCAATTTCATAAGTAACGAGAACCAGGAATTTATCACAGAGCCTTCTCTTTGTGGTCCTGACTAAGGCTTTAGCATGCATATAGTACAAAATGAGGAAGAATAGACCTCACATTTTTTTTACTGTCTTTTCACCTCTCTGGTAAAGACACAAAAGTCCTACACAAGTCACCGAATACACCAACACTTCCACCACACGATTGTAGCACGTCGAGCGAATGAGGAGTATGTTTGGATGTCTGTATAGATGTCAATATTATGAATGAGAAATGCACACTAATAATAGGCTTCGCACTGCCAACATGTAGCTTACAGAGGCTATGGTGTTGAAATATGTCATCTCCTGATCACCCATTTAGATACCTTCCAAGTATGATTTATTGAATGAGACTTGTGGAAACTCCAAATAAACCCATATCGTTTTCCTTACAATGAATTTGAGGAAACGTACGGAGTTCAAGATTGCTTCCTATTGATTGCAACTGCTAAGACGTTTTGAGCCTGTTAGAATCCTTTCCTTTTTGTCAAGCCGAAAAATGGCGTTGACTATATTGTCACTGTTGATTACAATGGTATAAGTCCGAAGCGCGGAACGGTGTCATCATCATCATCCTCTCGTAAACGAACGAGTAAATTTGTCATCAACCTAAAAACTCAGGTTCCCACTTGCCACACGAAAACACACACATAACAATATTGTATGAAAACGCACATATTATAGTTTAGGTAAGTAAGTACACTCACTAACACCATTTTCCCTACACCTTATATCCTTCCGAATAGGATTTTTAGCGCACAAAAAGTGTGTAATGAGCTCACAGATGATGATCCAATTAGATGATTATGTAAACCTTTTTTGCATTGATTTCATCACCAGTAAAATCGTTGACGTTCCCATTCCACTAATCAGCTTATCGACGAGAAATATCCTATCCAGGTTATATATCCATTCCCCCCGCGTATTGTTGAAATCGGTGCGGATATAAAACTCTCATAATTCATTATATCCAAGTCTTAGAAATTCTTTTCACATTTCGTCAGTGAAAACGTAAACATATTCAAAACTTAAAAATGAAGATGAAATGGAAGAAAAAAATTCACTCAAGAACACTGTAGACACTAAAATATCAAATAATCTTGAACATTATAATGTCAAACTTGATGAAGATGTATGAATAGAATCACACTATATACTATACGTGATGCAACGGTGTCAGTCGTGTTACACATGGATGCTTCCTGAACAACACAAGGGAAAAGTGGTATTCCGGTTATTCTCAAGGCATGTAGCTAAATAAATATGCTATAGCCCAAGAAATGTCAGTTTTATAAACTGGATGATGCTACTTATAAAGATGACATGGAAGCAGTTTTAAATAATGTTTCTCTAGGGACATAAGACCTACTTTGTTATGGGTCCCATACATAATCATTCGCTATCATCATCATAATCATTATATTATTGACTGGGAATCCGCACAGAAATCAGTTGCCTACGTATGGCTCAATTTTTTATGGCATGTTGCATTTTATTATGATAATGTATCAATATAAATTACTCAGATTTACTAAGAATCAATAAATTAAGCGCTGATCCAAAAGTCAAAAGTGACAGCTACGATTAAACTATTTACTTGTTACGTAGATCCAAAGTAAAGTATGTTTTAACAATATTTTACGGGTTAGCTCCGGACTACAAAAACTGATATTTCAAGGGGTCTCCCTTTTTGGTATCGGACAAAGGGTGTGCGTTACTCAGCCGTCAGTTTCAACCATCCAGAGAATGGAATTTTTGCATACCATGTGAATGTTCATCTTGTACGCTGACTCTCTGACATAATCACTCGTTTTACTTTACAAACTGGTGAATGATTTGATGACACGGCTAAATTCGAGAAAGGTTACGCTAAATGTATGCCATGATGGTTGACGATAAAAATAATATGTGTCAATCAGTCAGTGGTAGTGAGGAAAGTGTACCAAGTTGAATTCTACATAGTCAGCCTGCCTGTCCACAGTCAGGATGTCATGATGCGTGTATTTCTTCCTTTTTGCAGATAGGAAATATGGCACGGGCTGAACTACCGTTCTGCAAAATATATGATGCTACGAACAAACTCCTCGCTTGAACTATTGGTTCAATCGGATGCTTGAGATGATGTTCACTTTGCCAGTGATATGAAACCTTTACCTGATTTTTGTAATCCACTGCCGATAAAAGCATCAGAGAAGACCTAGCAATCAATTCGGAAAGCTCTCGTACAGGCAGACTGCTTGGTGGTTACTTAGGATGGAGTGATAATGTATCATAAAACAACGATAAAAAAATGTTTTCTCCCAGTCACAAGTCTGTCTGATTGGAGTGAGTGCCAAAAAATCTTTGCCTTGACTTGAAATCTCATATTTTGACAACGAGGTGAGACACACAGGGAAGAAGGTGGAAAGGTTGGGTACAACATTCACTAGTTTTTTTTTCGAAACTTGGATACAAAAATGTTTATTGTAAATTTATGAGTTACAACGTTACAGCAGAGTGCGTCCAGATGCACTTAGAGGAAACACTCAAGTTTACAACAAGAAATCAATATATTTGACCTGAAGTCTGGTAAAGTTGTTGCTATAAGTAAATGAAGTGTTGGTGTTTACACAGAGTAAACGCATTAAAAAAGATGACATGCATGGCTAGTGGTACTAGTATTGAGAAGAACGCGCAAAAGTGTTAAAAAGTAGTAAAAAATGGATTTTAAAAAATCTGGCAGTAGAACCCAATTCCGAACGATTTTCTCTCTAGTCGAGAAAAACAGTGAGTTTGATGATAGTTCTGTCATTCCATATATATTCGCGTGTTTTAATCACATCGTGTGGAATTCCTAGCCCCACACACTCGGGATTATCGCCAACAACTGGCTTTACCCAATTAGAGCCGGAGCAGAGCTCTTTGGGATCCCACATTCTTGATTTCAAATCCTGTGATCTGTTGACAGCATCTTCTTCTTGATCGAGCACGAACACCCGCATCTTCAGAGTAAACGGCCATTCCAAAGAATCATCATGATCTCCTTTCGTATTACCAACATGAAGAAACATAGTGGTGGCGGAATACTTGGGAATCAATTTCAAGTACATTCGATATCCTCCAGGGTATATGTAGAAACTGTTGGAACGCAAGACACGTTGCTGATTCCAGTTTTTCAGCTTGTAGTTCATTCCCGTCACAATCCAGTAGTAGGAGAAGACTCGTTTTCCGTTCTCAATGTGAACTGTGCTATTGTACTTCGCAATTTCAGCTGACCGCGGTCCCACGCGGCCACTCTTTAGGTTGATGTCGGAAGAGCCTCGACTTCTTCCATTGCCAGCTCGAACTCCATTACTAGCTCTATCACCAACACTGTCGTGTGACCGCCCTCGCGGAATGTACTCGCCAGAAAGGATGTCTTCATCTTCATCAATAACTTCCTGAGCTCGGTGAGGAATTACTGGGACGTATGCCGGCTGGTAGCTGCTATCGTCATCAATTATGGTTGACCCTGTACCTGGATTACGGGAGATACCCTGTAACAGTGTCATTATACGTCTGTGGTTCCGCTTGATTTCTTGGTCTTGCTCAACAAGTTTGTCTTCCAGACTAAGTAACATCGATTTCAAAACGTTGAGTTGATCACCAAGTTGGGTTTCAAGGTTAGAAAATCGGTCGTCCATTTCCCCTGTAACAAATAATCAAAAAACTACATGAAGCCCGTTAATATACGGTAATAAAGCAAACTACATAGACGTTTCATAATGCCCCTTAAAAGTTTTTATTGTATATGTTGTTTTATAATATTTGATTGATGCACCAACCCGGATTGCAAATTCCTTTGAGTACCCTGGCAGCAGTCGCCTGAGCAGTTGCAACAAGCTGCTTGCTAGAAATTTTACAGGTGGACACTTGAATATCTGTGGGTTCACCGTTGTCCTGAGCATTCCGAATAAACTCGTCAATTTGGCCATCAAACCATTGCGTTGTTCTCGGTACCGTGCTATTTTCTGCACATGAAACTCCAACAATGCACATAAATACTAGCAAGAAACACAAATAGGGGGGTATGCTTTGCATGATTATAATTTGTTTGCACTTTTTGCTATCAGCGGCAACTGGATATAGGCCACTCCGACCAATCTTCTCCGACAACTGCGACGCTCTGCGCGAAAACTTTGATTGCAATTGCTACTTGACTTGTGCAAAGCGGAATAAGTTCCAAAGGTAAGGTCAACAGCAGCTTGAGTATAAACGTACTTTCAAAGAAAGTAATGATAAGCAATATTACGTCATCAGTAACACTTCCTCGAAAAGAGGCAAAAGCCAAATTATTATTAGTCGTTATTATCGTAGCGAGAAGCATTTCATATTTGTGTCAAAATATTACCCGAGTTTAATTTGGATCGTAAAATCCAATCCAATCTCGTTAATCAAAACTCTCTCCATGAAAATGTTTTGCAAAGGCACAAGTGCAAGGTGATGATCTCTGAGTGGGAGTATGTACCAGAAATATACATACGATGTCTTACGAGGAAGGAATAAAATCTCTATGCAGAAGAATTACGAGTAGAAGTAAAAGTAGAACAGGACCAGAACTTGATGATTTCGCGTTTTCGCGACAATATAATTAAGATTTATGAAACACTAAAAGGTTGCTGTCTTTTGATCTATATACTGACTTCATGAGACTTCACTTCTGATTTTTTAAGGGATGAAGGGACCTCAATGCAAACTGTACACACTTTCAAGTTAATGGAAAAAATCTTAAATGATAAGCCGGGCAGTTTAAACTTGCTCATTCTGGTCTAACCAAATTAAGCAGTATTGCAATTCCATATTTGTGTGATGGTGTCCTATTGCTAATCTCGTGTGTGTTGAGAATGCTGCAGAAGGGTGGCGTTTGACAACATGCTATTTAGTAGTAACACAATGTTAATACTGTGATTAGTGATTACAATTTTAGGCTAAATCAAGTGAAAAAACGAAAGGCCCAGACTGATCCCATTCACCCAATGGAATTTACAAGCGATGCTACTTACTGGTTATGTTTTATTGACGTTGTTTGAATTTTCCTTTGGAACGAAGTTGAAGTATTCTCCAGATACTAGGCATTAAAAAATTAAGCGGGTGAAGACTTTTGTAGTAACAGTAACAATCACATGTTTGGTTAAGGTTTCGGTCTTCTATTACCAAAATTATGCTTATTATTGTCCTGATGTACTAATCGTAAGTACTTAATACTATATACTATGTAATTTCTTGCATATAGTCAATAGTAAGAATAACAAACGTGATTGTATTGATGATTGATTGTATATGTACTTACATACGCGTTTCATTAGAGCAAGTTTTTCATGAATAAATCGTCAATGAATTCCATGAGTCATTTATTTACGCAACAGGAAGAAATCATGATGGACCATGGGTGTGCTTTTTATTAATTCGCGATTTCCACGCCATGGAGATGTCTCATCCCTCTTTATGCCCGTCAGGCTTGAGATTTATTCACAAAATCATTGTGCATTCAGTGACCTGTGTATTTTATGTCCAAAAGTGATACTGATTTGTTAGTTTATTACCAGAAATAAAAGTTTGAATGAAAAATAATAATGGTTGATGAAAGAATGCTTGCTTGCTTTGGGAATTCATTGACCTTCATTTGACTACTTAGCTGGAAGCATTATCCACTCCAAATTGGCAATGTATCATAAACCATAGTCAGTGACTTATGTTCTCTGAGCCAATGAATTACACAAGTTATTCAAACTACAATTAGCAAATTGGACTAAACAAAGTTAGAAAATTGGCACGAATACAATCCTCACATTTCATGAATGTATGAAACGGAGAACTGTTACATTTTCTCATTTTCGCTTGACAGGAAGAACCAAATAAAATGATTACGTGGCCTAGTTCCGACAAGGATTGATGCCGTGGTCAATAAGACTAAAGGTTTGGTTATAGTTCACATTATTTCGAATCTTGACTTCGGGTTCGGACTCGAAATTGGATTTTCGGATTTACAGTCATTCTAATGTGAAATTCATGAACAGAATAAGGAATACGAAGTGAACGTAAACTATAGACTGACCTTAAAAGGATATTATTCTATTCATGCAAACAACCAAAAGCGATAAGAAAGTTTGAAGCATACTAATATTGTCTGTGGTCTTAAACATATTATCGTACCCTATCTTTTTGTTCTTGCTTCTGTTGCCTGGATAGTGATTGAAACAGTGGATTTCTCTTAAATTCAAGATATTATGCAATGATTCCATTCAGGGTCCATAAAAAGACTCCAAATTCAATATGCAAATCTGTTTGAAATACCGTTTAAACGACCTACCTTATAGAAACGCATGTTACCTGGTTGGAAGCGTTGTTCCTAAAAGCTAAGCTGTATCCAAGCTCCATCCATTAAAACCGATGGTTGATAAGAAAACAAATGAGAGGTTGGTTATGAGGTTTACATCAGTTTTTTGTACAAGAAGTGATACAAGTACATTTCACTGGACATGAATCCGGTGGTTGAGGACCTGGACTTTGTTTTTGCATCCAAACTCATGAGGTGTACGTGCTACTACACGGACAATACCATGTAGCAGTCGGTACATTCATGTTTTCACTGTGTGCAAACACGGTATGTATCTTTGGGCGGAAGACGTAGGCTTAGCACGTCATTGCAAATATGGGAAAGCACTAGGAATATGTATACTATAATATACATAACACATACTAATATGATCAACAGAGAAAGTTGGTGTTGTCATGATCAACGTCCTAATATTGTGAAGGGATTTTATAAAGTCATAAATATTTTTTTACACAATTTTAAGCATAATACCAAAACAGTTGCGCTATATGGATAATTAACGTAGATTAAATATTCGGTTATTGGACACCTTCAAATTTTAAAATGCAATTCCAGTGCAATAGAATGTTTGTGCTATAGCGGTATTACTCATTTCTAAATTATTGCTGTGGTTTTCCATGATACTAAATATATATTAAAAGAAACTATATTCAAACATCTTATGCAATGATCGTTTAAACATTCACATAGTTCTATCTGTAACTGTGTCACTCTGCAAAACCAGCGTCAACGACAAGAGGCGTTTTATTCAATTAATGCGCAGAGTAAATTTGAAATCAAAAGTTTCAGGATAAATTTACCGTAAACTTTTAAACCAAAGTACATTACATTAACTTTACTCCAGCCAGACAGTGTAGAAACATCCTTTGCATCTGCATTTTGTATCCCTACTATTTGGTATTGTACTTTTCTCCCAGTTCCGTTCTAGTAACTATATAACACCATATTCCAGCTTTCTCTTTCCCAAACGTCTACATGCATGGCACTTTCTATCCCCGCATATATAAATACAGGGAAAACTCATAAGTATGTAATCGTAGTCGTAGTAAAAGTATCGATCGGGATCCGTGCGCAAATCCTGTGCGCCATCGGATGAGATAGTGAAAACAAGTGCAATTCTATAATACTACCATTCTTCAATGGTATAATAATTGTAAGAACCAGAAACATCAGTATGACTGCTAGGGCAGATAAATAATAATAATATAACCGACACAAAGAAAATTTCCGTTGTGTTGTTTAAAAGTTGAACCCAACATAAAAATATAAAACTGACCTGTATAAACATCCGAGAGTTAGTAGATGTAATCTGATATTCGTTAAACAAGAAATAAACAATTTCATCAGCGAAGATAACACAAATTGTGCATTGTGAGCTTTAGAATAGTTTCTATGATAGTATTCTCAGAATATAATCACTATGTATATGAATCTAAAAGAAAGTTAAGTTCTTCAGTGTCAAAATTTCCGTGGAGTGTTCCTCAATTTTTTGGACGTTGTCAGTTTAAAATACCTAATATTGTACTCAGAGTGGTGAATGACTGAAAGGAAAGAAAGCTAACCATTAAAATCAGTTAGGGGTGTCTTTCTTTCTCTTTAAAAGTTGAAGTGAACGCCAGACCTGTGATAATAAAATTGCGCCAAAGATTCGCTGTGAGGGACGGAACCAGAAACTTTTATAACTGTTTTTCTGGATTTATGATTATGACGGCAGTTATTATTACGAAACCGTTCACTGAGATTTAGTGTATTATTCTATCTCGTCTCGTAGTACCTAAGAACAAAAAATAATAATTGAGACAGAAACTTTGTAAAATACAACACTCTAAAAATTTCTTGGAGACAAATTATGGTAAGTAATAAGTAATAAAAACAATAAAAAAAATGCACGCTTCAGCTTTGCAGTCGTCCTGCTACAATATATTTAATTGCCTACTGCACCACAAAACGAAAATTATGCTTTCGACAACACATCGTAATATTTGAGGTGTGATGCTTTACTGACTTCTTCATTCATGGCTTATTTATATTTTTTTACTCACAATGTTTAAGAAACAATGACTGATTTTAAGTTTTCAAACATATAGTAACTTTATAAATACGAAACGCGACGAGAATTTGTTATTTCCAACCACTATATAAAAATGTATGAGGTTAAGTGATTTGGCATGTTTTATTTGGCGTCAGGAGATTTATACATCCGTAAACATTTTTGATTGACTAATTTTGAACAACGCCAATTAAATGTAAATGATTATTCAGTAGCAAATACAAATGACAAGATAATTTCCACAGTAGACTGACATTTGACAGAAATAAAACTACTTTATATTGACGCATGTAAGACGTGTACGTGATCGCCAGATATTTTTGTCGCCAATATGACCACTGACATTAAACGTATCATAGGCAATTTGAGCAGGGATAAAGGACAGTTCAATGGTTATGGGGGGGGGTAGGATCAGGATAAAATGAAAATTTGATCCAAAATGAAGCGAATTCAAGCATATAACTCCGTCAGTTTACAAAATATTTGTATGCGAGCAAGCAATTTTGTATCTCCTGAGCATTCTGTTGGTTAAAAAGTTCCATTTATTTTGTAGCATTATTAAATAGGCAATCGGAACGTTTAAAATAGGCAGGAGGTACAAAATCACTCATTCGTGAACATTTATAATGTAGATGATGAGGATGCCATAATAAGACAGTAGTGCGACATTAACTTTTGGAGAAAGGCCTGGAAAATATTTTTAAACAAAATTCATCAGAGTACTCAGAGTGTATAGAATATTTTTTAGCGATACTGATAAATTTCTCCAACCTCTAATTACCTGGGTGCAGGTATCAGTTAACATCTTGTTATTGGTCTGATGAATGGAATCAATGTTGAATATTGAGAGCTTTAAAAACTTGACCTAGACGTGGTCCACACGACGATTGTTTTCTTGACCTAAAATTGAATTCATTTATTGAAATAAAAAAATGTATTCAAGTTTGAAATAGTTCATAACTTTGAGACAATTTTTAGTATGCATTTGGCCTTCATTGACAGAATCTTGTGAAATTCAGCGACTGATGAAAACAGTGGGTGTTGAATTACTTTACACAGTCGCCATTGATTTTCAATCAGGACAGATAACTACAGGATTTCCTGGTCATCAATTTTGAGTCATCATATAAACAAAGCATACAAAATCGACGTTTTTCCTCGTTTGTCCACAAACAGTTGAATAACTTTCTTTATTAATGTTGTATTTCAATCTGAAAACGTTTTGTTTATTGTTTGCAAGTCACTAAGTATGAAGTTATGTTTGGCAGCATGCAATCGCCCAACCCTCTGGATTTCTCATTTGTATTTTGATGTAATTTTATATTATGTATGTATTTATATTAATACGTATTTGCGCCATGCTTGTCAATTTAGAATCTGCTACTGTGAAGACTCCTTACGAAACTAGCTCTGTATTTCTCTTTGTCAATTACACATTATGACAC
>JAAXOA010000241.1:0-28756 GCA_036561885.1 Salina celebensis | reverse complement strand
CGAGAGAAAAGCTAAGCAGTTCCTCCTCAGAGTTGACACGCCTAAAATATCTTAAAACAACAACATCAATTAAGTCAACGCGTTCAGCAAAATCTGGAATATGTGTGTGTCTGTGTACTGCAACTGCCACAGCAACGAGAATGTTTTAATTTGATTTTGTGCCTACACTAGACAAAAACAAAAATGAGCATAATTAAATCAAGACACATGGAAGTGGACGACGATTGGGTCAAGTGTTGGTTTGTTTGGGCGAATATTTTTTAGAAATACAGCGTTAGTTTGGTTGAATCAACCAATGATTTTACAAGGTCTACCAAGAATGAAATCGGCTGATTGTACAATGTCTCTTTGGCATTGCAACTGAAAACAAGAACAATTGAGATACGTTGAAGGACACTTGTCTCATACTTCAATTTGTTAAATCTGCAAATGCTCTTATAGTTTGAGACACAAACAGAACTGGGACTGGTCCGGCGCTTCACCTTCAACCTTTGTAGATTGCGCAACTAAAGTTAATTTTCCTCGAGTTGCAACTTTCACTAAATGTCTTCTGGCATTTCACTAGTGTGCTGTTAAATTCGTTACTGTCTAATGTGTTCTTGTAATTATTTACCCACGCTGCAATGTAATCCCACCAAAATATAAGAAAAAGTGTGGAAGAGACAAGCCTGCCAAGTGAACAATAAAAAAAAGTATGCAGAAGTTGATCCATCCATAAAGAGACATAAATCGCACAAGGTAAACCAACCCATAAGTGAGTGCTCTGCTGGCTAGAGTGAAACCATATTTTTTTACCTGCACACAATAAAAGAAATGAACATACAGGTAGTCTCTTATTCACTGCATTGTTTGAGCTTTTTTTTCGTACTGCCCAATTTAAGAGACATCAAGGTGTGCCTAAAATAAACTAGAACAGCGATACTTGAACATGTTCAAAATATTTTAGCTTTTTTTTTCTCCTGAGCACCAGCAGATGTTATGTCACTGCTGATGAGTGTGTGACCTGCTTGCAAATGGAAGAGAGACGGAACTGCGTCCCTCCAGAAGTAATTACTTAAAGCATGCTCGTAAAACAGATTTGGTTGCATGTTTTCTTCAATCACAAAACAAGAGAATGAAAGGATTCTGCAGTAAAGTTTAATGAGTAGAAACTTATTTGCCGTACAATGGAAGTTAGAACCACCGCACTATCATCATCACAGTTGAAAACGTAGCACAAATTTGAAGTTGTGAGATACCACAAAAATGCAAGTCAACTGGCCGATTGAGTCGAAGGTTTCACCAGTTTGCTCCTGTGTTTGTTGATCATGGGGAAAAGCAAGGGACAACATCAACCGTCCACGTCCGGCCCCGGTACGTCTAAAGGTTTTTCCAAGGATCTGGGGAGAGGAAAAGATGAAGGAGGTGAAGCGAGCGGAGACCAGGTTCATTTAATTGGACCCCGACCTCCAAACCCAGTGATTAGCTCGATGGCAGACATCACGCGGAAAGGTGGGAGGGGGGATAGACTGAAGAGTAGTCTGAAATGGCAAGGGTCACTTCAAGAGAGAGATGTGAAAACACCGGAGGGTTGGCGAATGAGTCACAGTTCAGTGTCAAGTATTTACTACAGTGCACAAGATATCAGTGAGCTTATGTCAGTGGACACGTTGAGTGACTGGAGTAGTGATCAGCTCAGCTCATTCCGAAGCTACCATTCGGTCCGAGACAGCCTCTTGTTTGATAAAGACTCGGGAAGTGATAAAGATGGATGATGATGTTTTTAATTCACCACAAGAGTCTCCAACATGCTCAGGAGCTCCTATTCACCAGACTAGCGTCAAAAAAGTAAGCAACATATTTCCACGTCCTTTCGCAAAAATACGTCTTTCCTAGAATATTGTAATTATCATGCTATCACACTATAATACAATATTTACTCAAGATAGTAGTAGTATTTTTACCATAGTTATTTTTAAAATGTAGAATGCAATGAAAAATATTTCATTCGCACACGTGTTACGTGAGACTAAACTGCAATTTTTTTGTTACGAATTGGAACGTGGTGTCTATGCTGGAAAAGACACAATCCATATAACGACGGTTATATCACGTGTATATAATTTCCATCATATTGAGAAGAAGCTATGCAGACATTTGGATGTACGATTAGCTATGTGCATAAAGATATTTCGAAAGATCAATTTTGCATCTTCACCTAGGAGGGAATAGCTTAAAAGTCTATACTTTGGCTCATAACTCATTTATTTTGACTGCATGTCTAGTAGCTAATTGTTGGTTATATACTCATGCAAAATTGTTATAAACATACGTAAGTATTATGTGGTCTTTTTTTAAATGACATCACAAGCTAAAAGTTCTACCGCCGAGCCGAGGCCACTTCCAAGAACGTAATCAAATTTCCAGCTTGTCAACCACTCTTTAATTTCTTTGTTACTCTACGCATTCCATTTATTCTCAAAACCACTTATAATTTTACTTACGATTTAGAAATCCCTACCGCTATACGTTACTATGATATCATATTATTCTTTAAAAATATAGACAAACCTCAATGTCAGCAAAAACCATATTAAAGAAAGAGTGCAATACCGTCTTGTGTTAGCAAAAATAGCAAAAATGTACCCCATAAAACAGTCTGTTGTCTGCACAGAAAAAAAACGAGCCACAAGTTTTTTTTCTTCATTTTCAGCTGTTGTGTTTAGCACGAGCCGACTCAAGATGTACATTTGTGGTCCATGCTCTTTCATACAAGTCCATTTTCCCATCAGCAACTACTCGTCGACTAGCTCACGACGAGTTAGTCTTTTTTAGGTCCATATGGCTTAGTTTGCAGTTAGCATTACATTTAGCAATATCAGATTTCGTTTTACTAGAGACGGTTACCTATGAAGTATAACATGCAAGTGACCGGCTAAATGACGATTACGACTTGCTGTACACAAACAAACTTTGAGAGAGCTATCCTTGTCTCAAGGTTTTCCTCCACAATTTCATGATGGCAATGATGACTCTTGATATTTTTTTATTATTGTACTCAGCACGATGAAGTCATCCTACGATTCTCTCTTTGCTGTATGTTTCCAATAGATTGAATGAAGCGTGCACAGATGAATGCTTAAGGTAACCAAGAAAAATTATCGTCATCGTCAAACATAAGAAACATTGCTGTTGACTACTGAGTCAGTTGAAAGACACGAGAAATCATTTCGTAGAACAGGAAAGAGATGGACGAGGTAGTTGTGGCTGGCTATATTTTCCAAATGGTAGCCGCAATTTCTCTTCGTTATTTTTGCTCACAAATGTGACCCAGTTGTATTTTAGTTGCTGGAAAAAAAGTTGATCTTTCCCAGTAAAATGTCGTGCGAAGGAAACATTACAAAGTAAAAGTTTGCTTGCCAACTACACCGGAAAATCCAGTTGTTTTTAGTGACTTTCTTTTTTGTGCTAGGTGACGCTATTACATGATCTAGCTTAGTACATTAGCACTGGGTGTGTGTCGTGTGTTTTCTCTGGGTTTGAAGACCGACTGATTTATCGTCTCTGGTGGTTCTGTTCCTCCTTTCCAGAGAGATATGGAATGGAGGGGAACTCATCTTTGGGATTAGGTTTTGGCTAGTCGTTGGTGAAAGTGGACCCTAGTTTTTTTGCGGAGAGACACAGATGGTGATTAGTTTGGTGCCATCGAAAATATCCAGAAGAAAAAAAAGTAAAAATTATATCGGTTGAACAAACAAAGCTAGGTTTTATTTTTTGTGGTGTGTGGGTGGAACAGATTGGTAGTAAAATCAACAAATTCGCTGACTCTTAAACGAGAAGGTTTATCTGGATGAGAGGTGGGCAAATATTGACTTTGTTTACTCTATCCCTGTGGACTAGAGGCAGGACTTCAGCGATGGAAATTGTTTACCAAGGAGTAAACGACTTTAGCTAAAGAAAGTCTCTTGTGTTTTTCCAATTTTCCAGGTGGTTAAGAGTGTTATGTTTGTTGAAGCCATGGAAACGAAAGACGTGGATTTTGTCCTCGTCTGGGACGCCAAAACGGAAGCGTCCAAGACTGAAGACGCCAAAGAGAAACGACGAGTTTTCGAAGCCAACTTAGACCAAGAAGGGCTCAAATTGGAACGGGAAAAGATTGAAGGAACTGACTACTATTTTATTAAAATCCATGCGCCAACAGAGGTGCTTCGTCGGTATGCAGAAATCCTCAAACTTCGGATGCCTATGAAACAGGTAGGTGGAAACTGGACAAAGCGCCACTTGGAATCTACTAAACAAAACAAAAAATCCAAATAGAGTTCCTCAATTTCCGGGTTTTTTCTCTCGTGTTTACTAGAAAAAAACAATTGTGTTTAAACATGGCATAATTCAAAGAAAGACTATCGACTACCATGAGCGAAGATGTTCTAAACCAAGTAACAAATATTAGGCATGTTTTGTAGTAGTCTTTGAGCCAGAACATTTAATACATAATTTATTGTCATTATGCAGTATTTGAAAAAAAGAGACTGCTGCATCTTCAGTATTTCACGTGTGACTCATTAATGTTTTTTGTTTACATAAGTATCTTCTTTGTTCTTCACTGTCTCTGTTTTTTCCTAAATAGACACTACCAAAAAGCAATGTTTTCCTGTTATCACTCACAATCTATTTATTCCTGATAAATAGTCATTCCGCAAAAGCTTTATTTGTTGTATAACAAATAGAAAAAAATACTTTCTAGCCAATATAGTAGTTTTCTAGAGACGATTTGAATCATTGATAGTTAGTGAAAAGCATGGCATAGTTTTTTTTTCTAAGGAGTTTTTGAGTTTTTCATAGGAATGGATAGTTTGAAATGTCGTGTTTTTAGCATGTTGTTTTGTAGTCATAAAGTTTAAATAGTTGAGTCATTATTTGCAACGCTTTGTGCCCAGAGGGTGATGACATTTTCTAGTATTGCATTTACTGGAAAAATAAATTTTCCTCTTCGATGCACAAGCACGATCAATTAATTTGAAGCTACTGTATCTTGTTGTTAATGTGTTATTTCTGTATCTATATCTCAAAGGTACATGGCGATGTAGTGGTACAGTATCTATGCAGCCCACGAGGAGTTTAATTACGAGCAGGTTCTTGATATATAATTTAAGATATTATATACTGAACGTGTAACTTGTAAAATAAAAATAATGTTGCATGCTTTTCAAATTAAATATTTATTTAAAGTATTGCTTTCTTGTTTTAAATCGCTACTTATTCAGCTTTGTACACAAATCATAATTTTCCATTCGTTTTTGTAGATAGTCGTAGCAAACTATTTAATGTTATAAATCTGTAGAATCCGCTATTACGGTGTAGACAGCAAATTTTATCTGGAGCTCTTTCCCTAACAAAATTTCGCTTTCACTAGTCGGAGAGAGGTAGTACATAGAAACTTGTTGCATAATTGTCATTCTTCATTTAAGCTTTTTATCTGAATAGCTTTGCCAAGCTCGTGCATAACCGGATTAAGTTAACGACAAATCTTATTAGTGATGACAGACATATTGAATACAATATGAGATTATGAGATTGAATCATTTTATTGTTAATTAGTTAATTTTCACTCCTTCCTATGTATTTTATTCAGCTGAGGAACGTTAGATTAGCATTAAAGGAAATTCAGACATGATGTGGACTCTTATTTACTAAATCATGACATCATATAAACACACCAAAAGAAGCATAAATGTTTTCGTATTGTGTTGGAAACATGCATGTTGTAAATTGCTTAATAACTAGTATGAGTACTCTTGATAAGACAATAGCACAATCTCTAATAATACACTAATTTAGCTAACAAATTCGAAAAAGGTCGACTTTTTGTTACTTGAAAAATTCTTCTTTTTGCTAATAAAATCTAATTTAAACATGCTTACCATTAATTATAATACAATTGTCAAACAAAAAACTGAACTTATGGGAGGAACGACAGGTTCGGGAAATCATGACAACATTAATTATGTTCATGTAAATACCTGTGAATGTCAGAGATGTGAATAACGCTGGCTCTACTTTGATTTAATTTGTATCATTTTTGTTTTTATTTCCCTATGAAATAGTTTCCACATTTATCGGATTTAAAGAATAGAAGTAACGCGCTGGTGGCTGAAGTGAAATCATGGTTTAGCATGCTGACTGATTACTTCCGTGTTGACCCTAAGTTGTTTCCACCAAAGGATCAGAAAATGACAGCGGTCTATAGTCGCGAAAAGGAGTACTTGTTTGACATCGACGAACAAGAGTTTTTCACACCCGCCGTTCGCGCAAGAATCATCGACTTCATTCTACGCAGGAAACGCTACACGGACAATGACATGGACGACTTTGCTTTTGGGATTGAACGTTTGTTACAAGCGAGTGTTTATGCTGCCGCATATCCCCTTCATGATGTAAGAATTTTCTGTTATGATTAGCAGTGGTTCCTTTTCACTTGTGATAATATAATCGTTTTGACTACTTAGGGTGATTTGAAAACCCCAGGGAGTCAACGGTATTTGCTTTATTCTGAGTGGACAGCAGTCTCAAAATGTTTGAAATATCAACCGTTGGATGCTGTGAAAGAGTACTTTGGAGTCAAAATCGGTCTTTACTTTGCGTGGTTGGGGTTTTACACGCATATGCTCATTCCGGCATCTCTCCTTGGTGCCTTGTGCTTTCTATATGGTTGGCTAACGTTGTACGACAATCAGCAGAGGTTTGTCATTACATTAAACTCGTTCCATTTGGAGTTGGCGTATAATTTTCAAATCAATGTTTTATTTTGTTGTAGTGAGGATATTTGTAACAAGCTTGCTAATGTGACGATGTGCCCGCTTTGTGACAAGTTGTGTAACTATTGGAATCTTCACGAAACTTGTTTTTACGCTAGACTGACGTATTTATTTGATAACGATGCTACTGTATTTTTCGCAATTATCATGTCATTATGGAGTAAGTGCGTTTGGGATATTTTCTGTAGCTCCATGTTATAGGATCGGAAGAGCTAAATTTGTAATTGGCATCTCGTTTCAGGTGCTGTGTTCTTGGAGTGTTGGAAGCGATACTCGGCGGAAATAACTCATCGTTGGGATTTAACTGGTTTTGATATTAACGAAGAGCATCCAAGGCCTGAATACTTAATAAGGTTGAAACATGTCAAAAGGAAAGAAAACAACGTCATCACAAACGTACCGGAACCCTATGTTCCCTTTTGGAGAATGAAGCTTCCATACACGTTGTTCAGTGTATCCATGGTTCTCTTCCTGGTATGAACACTGGGGACATTCTCTAAAATATGTCTGGAGATTTTAACAGATACAGTACGAATTTGTTTTAATTTTGACTATTCTAGATATCCCTAGCAGTGGCTGCAGTCGTCGCTGTTGTGTTCTATCGCATTTCGGTTATGCTTCACACTTAGCAAAAAAGGCAAGGAATCTGGTGTTCATAGTTGGGGCCTAATTGTTGTTAATACTACCGCGGCCTCTATTAATCTTGTCTTCATTTTCTTTTTCAATTGGGTAATAATATAACACCTAAATCTAAATTATACTCCAGAGAGAAAGCAGTATTAACAGTGCAATTTTATTACAGTTGTACTCTTATTTGGCCGAATATTTAACGGAACTGGAGCTTCATCGGACTCAGACGCAATTCGACGATAGTGTCACTCTGAAGATGTACCTTCTTCAGTTTGTTAACTATTACGCTTCCATTTTCTACATTGCTTTCTTTAAAGGGAAATTCGTTGGCTACCCAGCAAAATACACAAGGCTGTTCGGAAATCTGCGACAAGAGGAGGTAGGATACTTTGCAATCCACTCACTTTTTTTATTACAGGCAGAAAATTCATTAATTGTGATCCTTTAAATAGTGTGGACCTGGAGGATGCATGAGCGAGTTGTGCATTCAGCTTGCAACTATTATGGTAGGAAAGCAAGCCATGAACACCGTCATGGAAATGTTGTGGCCGTAAGTTTTACCCTCCACATTATTATTGCGCATACAGAGTTCATGTTTAAAAAACAAAATATTCTTTTATCTTGACTAGAATTGCGATGAAGTCATACCAAAAATTTACTTTGATGACCGGAATCAGCAAAGAAGATAAGAGTGAAACTTTCAGTGCACAATGGATGAAGGACGCCAAGCTGCTTGATTGGGGACCGCGGTCCCTATTTCCTGAGTATTTGGAAATGGGTAAACTTATAATTCTCAGGTTATGTCCGTGTCAGGGCAAAGTCGAACTTATCGATGCATTTTCGTAGTATTACAGTACGGTTTCATCACAATTTTTGTTGCTGCCTTCCCCCTTGCCCCACTCTTCGCTTTACTCAATAACATTCTGGAAATGCGACTGGATGCAAAAAAGCTTCTGGTATATTACAGACGGCCTGTGACACAACGTGTCAAAGACATTGGGGTTTGGTACTCCATTCTTGACTCAATATCTAAGATTGCAGTTATTTCCAATGTATGATTTCATATTAGATACAATACAAGAAACCGAACAAGTTGTTATGAATTGTTGATTAATTTTTCTTTGCTTTTAGGCCTTTATAATTGCGTTCACGTCAAACTTTATTCCTAAAATGGTGTACCGATACGGACTGTATAAAAACGATCACGAGAATCCCAGATACGCAACATTAGATGGTTTCCTAAACTATTCATTAGCTAGCTTTAATACATCCGATTTGGATGTGGAGAGCCGTCCAGACCCCGACACAATTGAAGATTTTCAAGACCCAGGAGTTTGCAGGTACGTGGTTTGATTTTCTGTTTCTGTGCATTATCTGTTGGCTAATTTCAATAACCTTTATGCTTGCTAACAATACGTTATGTTTGTTCACAAAATGCAGATATGCGACTTACCGATACAGTTATGACCATCCTAATCCCGAGATGAAATACAAAAGGACAGATTTTTACTGGAAAGTTTGGATGGCGAGATTAGCCTTTGTTGTAGTTTTCGAGGTTTGAAAGAAATTCATATTTGAAGACATTCTTGACAATCTTCATGTATAAATAAATATATGCTTTTTTGTTTAGAACGTTGTTGCCGTGTCTGTTATGTTTCTACGATGGCTAATACCCGACATTCCGCGAAAGCTGGAAGACACCATCCGTCGTGAAACATATCTTACGAATGAGATCATTATTCAAGCAGGAAATGCTTCGCGCTAGAGGAATTTCTGGAGGTGATAGCACAGCCTGGAATCCCATTTCTGGAGAGAAGGAGCTCGAACTCGTCCGTTGTTCAACTGGAAACAGTTTACGCAAGCGGAACACACAACAAGACACGTTGGATGAACGAAACCCTCAAACTGCTGAAGTAATGGTTTGACATGGACCGCATGCGTTGTACAAAAGTTTGAAGTACTTGTCACCCATTCTACGTGAACTATGCATGGAGTTCAGTCCGGGTAGAGTATGTGGAACTATTATTGCAATATAACTTGATTACCACTGCACAATGGACCACTAAATTGCAATAATAGGAATGCATTTGAGTAAAAAAATATACCAAGTTAATGGACTTAGATTCTAGCAGTTTTGTAAATGCCACCGTTCACTTGATAACGGAAACTTACAGAATGATAAGTTTTTAAATTATAGTTTAGCATTTTATTTCGTATTGATTTACCACTGGCTAAAAGACTGAATATTTTTATGTAGTTTGAAGTTTGATTGAAAGTCAAGGTTAGGTTATTTTTTCGGGGAATATGATCCACAAACAACGTTTGATCATTTTTTTCTGACTTGAAAACTATTCTTTTCAAATGTATTTTCACTACTTTCTTATTGGATCTGATTTATCTTCTCATTCCCTCTCATAGCAAATATAGTGAACCCGAGTGAGATTTGGTTAAAGGGCCCCGGAAAAAGCGTATGATTTCAATTCTTTAACTAATAGTATGGGAACTTTCGTTATACAAAATGAACTTTTTACCTATCGACTAATAATCTTGTTGGTTGTTGTGTAGTTACATTAAAGACACAAAATTATTTATTGTATTTATGTATTAACAAAAATAATTAACTAAAAAATGGTTGCCTTATCCAAACTAAAAAGTTTAACTGTTTAGCAGGTATGAAAAATGTTAAGAGAATCTTTTCAGAATGTTAATGTTTAGGCTCCGGAAAGGTATGGGACGGCGCAGGCTTTAAGCGAGCTAAATAGTTTATTCCAAAAGACTTGTCGTTTCCTTGGATGAAATCATAAGTCTACAAAAACGTCAATTGTTGTCAGTCCAGCTACAAAGTACCAACGCCATGCTTCTAGAGTAGAGAACAAAAGCCGATAATTTGACGCTATTTACGGATCTCTCATTCCGTGATTTTAAAAGGAAGAATCTAATAATGTCTTTATTACCAAAAGTACGATACACACGTTGATTCTGTTATTTTTAAGCAAGCTGACGTATCTTTAGGCTTATTAAGTGCAATTTATATCACCTCTTGGTACACACCGTATGAAAAAAATGACTTTTGAACTGTACTAGTCCAGCTTTGAAATTACTCGCAAAAACTCTAAAATCTTACTTCGCTAGTTTTAACGTAAGCGTTGTTTGTCTACTGCATGAATTTGCAACTATATTAATTGTGCCATTCTCGATTGATTTGCGTTCGGCGTTCGTTGTGATAAGAATCTATGATAAACTCACTGTAAAATGATGGAAAGATCTTAAAGATGAGTCATACGTTGGTGCTGGAAAAACAGGATCCTGTGCCTAATTCGGTATATAAATCCGTGATAACTCTTAAAAAAACAAGTATGTAATATGAACTAAAAAGGAAAATAATTATTTAAAAGCGACATTTGTTGCATCAAAGAAAAAATGATTTTATACGCACTAGACTTTAAATTGGTTTGTTCTTTTACAATAAAGCTGATTAACGTGTAGTCGCTTGCTATATTTTGATTTAAGTACATATTTAACTTTCCAAAGATAAATGAACCTGTGTGTAGTGTAAGTAAGTTTAGAAACATAATACCTCTGAAATATAGAACTCCACTGTGACATACAATCAGTTATGTGTTGTGCTGCTATTTGTAATAGACATGTGATTTCTTGTTAGCAACCAGATTACTAGAATGCCAATTATATTCACCCGAAGAGAATATTTAAATATCAGCATTTAAGTAATTGTTCATGAATTTCACTACGTATGTTTGTGAAAATAAATAACAACAAAGAAACTCAAATTCAAGTGTCTTGTCAAGTAATTAAAATATTTAGTTCCGAGATTCTAGAGGCTTATATAAATTCATAGCGATGGATTCATGCGTTGTTTTTGCATTAACACTAAATACAATCAACTTAAGCATCCTCGTGTAAATACAAAGATGGAATCCAGACTACAAAGATGCAAGTATAAACCGGCGTGTCTTAACTCGAGGTATTCTAAGCAAAAAGATTGTTTTCTTTCTAAATTTGTTTTTAGAAAATTGCATAGCATCCTCAGGTAAAGTTCTTTCGCCTCTGGGACACCCAACTCAAAAGCCGACAGTACGTCACGCACACACATCCGAGAAAGCTTGTAGTACTGCCAAAATGGGGAAATGACTTCAGCAGTACAAACATGCTTTTGTACTTATCGAGATGTCAACTTGGCAGCAATACACAAATGTACGATAGTATAAATAAATAAATGAACATATGGAGATCAGTTTACCAGTTCAGTATTATTGGAGTAGTCAGACAGACACCAATTATATCTGCAAACCAATAGCAGCAGTTATTTTCCTTAATGGATATATCATCATTTATGTACTGTAATGATGAATAATTCATATATACATGTTTTATGCACTGAAGTTTGCTCCAGATTTCATGCAAAAAAAAACATTGCACAACATCCTCTCCTCCTGATCTAATGCCTTTTTCATTTTAAAAACCCCTTACAAATTTACGCTCTTGATAGAAATACAATCCTTTGCTTAAGGCTTCCTTAATCGTCTTTCTTTATCATGCATTGTGTTATATTTAAACATTCTCAACCATAACCACGGCAATCAGAATATAATTTTATTTTAAGGTAAAATATCCTCTATGAAACTGTTACGATCCCGACGTCACCTTAAAAATATTGGTGGAAGTGTAAGACATAAAAAAAAACTACAGTGGTGTAGAGTGAGCAACACTCTCCTGACCAATATTGAATTCTCACTTTGTAAAAAGCTAAGATGCCCCCTCGCTAAAAACAGCAAACAAAAAAATCTAAGTGGAGGTTGATACATAGCAGGGATTTTTTTTTCTTGTCTACCTGTGTGCTCCTTATCCACTGCTGGTCTTCACTTCATTTTCACAAAAAAAGAACAGTTCATTGAATCATTCTCGCAGTCCGTTTAGTCAGTTTAAAAAAGTTCTGAAGCTCTGTGTGTTCAAATCAAGTAGCAAGTGGATATGGTTGCTGGCGAGTGTATTACGCGTAAAAAAAGTGTTTTCATAACAAAACGGATATTTCTTAGTTGCGAATAGTAGTTGATGAGTTGTTGGAGCTTATCGACAACTGGAATTGTCTCAAAGGCTGAAGTTTACTGACACCAAAAAAACGTCTTACTACTGGCAACCAAGTGTTTTAATTTGACAGCCAAAATTATCAATCAAATTCAATCAGACGACTGAAAAAGGTGGTTACGGATTTTTAAAAATAAGCCCTTCAGGGATGTTTCAGTGAAGGTGAGATTAATGTTAGGTCTAAAACACTGGGAGTTTCATCGGGATCGGATGAGGTTTAGGTATTAGTCTGTTAAACTATTATTTTGAGTTTTTCCCTATTGTGCTGGAGTTTCGATCGACTCTGTTGTGAACACAAGTATTTGCTCAAAGTTATATTATAAAATGGCTAACATTGCGACTCAAAGAATTAAAAGGGAGTTTAAAGAAGTCGTGAAGAGTGAAGAGGTAAGTAGTTTTAGTCCTCATGTTGTAATGTATTAAACAATTTCAAGGTTCACAGGAACTAAATAACTTGTGGCTATTCTTGCAGGTTGCCCGGTGTGCGATTCGAATTGATTTAGTAAATGACAGTTGGAGTGAGTTAAGGGGAGAAATTGCAGGCCCGCCGGATACTCCATACGAAGGAGGGCTATTTGCGTTAGAGATAATAGTGCCAGAAACCTATCCATTCAATCCTCCTAAAGTAAGGCTACACTACAAAACCAGTCCCAATTAAGAGTGGGATCATTTGTTGATCAATTATAATTTGTTTTTCAATTTTAGGTACGATTTCTTACCAAAATTTGGCATCCAAATATATCGTCCGTTACTGGTGCTATTTGTTTAGACATCCTGAAAGACCAATGGTAACAAACATTTACAATACATGGATGGACTTTATTCAAGATTTTAATTCTCTGTAGAATATTTTCTAAAAGTTATTGAAATTGGTAATTAGGGCTGCTGCTATGACGCTTCGAACTGTTCTTCTTTCGCTACAAGCCCTGCTAGCTGCCGCAGAACCTGATGATCCTCAAGATGCAGTCGTAGCTCGTCAATATAAGGAATACCCTCAAATATTCAAAAGTACTGCTCAGCACTGGACTGCAATTTACGCTGGAGGTATCAAATAATTTTTTACCGCAATCTATTACAAAATTACTATTCGTTCTTTTAGATATTAGATAACTAATTCTATGGTATTTTTAAAACAGGCCCAAACAGAATTCTGGAATATGAAAATCGTGTCGCTCGACTAGCTGATATGGGAGTAGAGGAACAAAACGCACGTGCTGTCTTGTCGTCAAATAATTGGGATCTGGAACGAGCGACGGAATCAATTTTCAGCTAACTAAATGACGGGCGAAACAGTAGAAGCATAAAAAATTACTAAAATATCGAGCATAAACCAAAACCGCAAGAAATCGAATTTACATTTGTACTTGTCATCAGTTTTGAAGAAATTAGTTTTAATCAGGAATACATTATGGCATGCATTAAAATTTCGTTTTAGTTTCCTACCCAATGTAATGAATCCAAGTTTTAAATTTCGATCAACTAGCAGTTATCATTTCTTGTATCCAGTCACAAATATGAAGGCTATTTCCAGACCTGTTTTTAACCTCTGCTCATTTATACAAGACATTTTTTTAATGGCATAAAACACAAAACGGTTTAATCAGCCAGTCGAAGTAACTTACAGTTAGTTTTATTAGGTTGAGAAGGTTCAAAACTAAAAGAGACGTAATACATGTGATTTAATATAGTTTTAATTAAAACAGAGTTTTCTTGCAGTCGAAAAAAAAGTCCAGCCATACAACGTGCAAATTTTAAACGTTTCCATCTAACCTAACAAAATAAGTACTGTTGACAGTTTTCATTTCTCTAAAAGAATAACACAATTGTACCAGTTTAGTTTCTACCATGTCAGTGGAAAGAAAACTAGCAGAGAGTTTTATGCATTCAAAGCTCAACTTGGGATGCTGCCGATTCACTGTTAAATTCTTTTCATATTAAATCAATCTTTGAATTGAGTACGAGTACATTCTCCAAAAAAACCATGTTTGCTTTCGAAATCAGCACCTAATCATCATCGAAGTGTAAATAATAACTTTTTGTGTACATGATGGGTATAATATTTCCAGATCGCGTTTACGTACATTATAAAAAATAAACAATTATGATAAATATCTTCCGATATATATGCCTTCTTGTTCATTATTTTTTTAAAAATCATGAGCTCATATCTTGCTCTATTGTGAATTGCGACACCACTGGAAGTTTGTTCATAATAAAATCCGTATAAACTGACATCGGAGATGGAATTTCTGAAAGCATCTTTGCATTATCCAACCAACGATTGTTAGGAAATGTCATTCAATGTTTGAAAATGCCTTTCAAAAAGATTCATTTGAAACTTCATTTGCGATTAGGAATTTTATGTCAGCAATTCGCCTGCCTGCAATGCTACTAATCCACTTAGGTACTTTTCCTTTCCAGGAACAACCCTTGATTCTCAGGTTCACTGACTCCCCTATAGACAATACCAATTGCACATTTTTTGCTGGTTGTCAATTAGAAAACAATTCTACCGATTTGAGTTTTTGATTGTTCATTGCATCCTTGTTGCTAAATTTGAACAAATGCACAAACTTCGCGTAGACGAACTTGCCATTGTAGCTTTCACATATAATTTCATCATGTACTTCGTCTACCAAGACTAATAGAATTTACAGGGACGCAGACGCGGAATGCTATCGAAGTGGCTATCGGAAAACCGGGTGTCCTGGAAACCAATTTCCAGTTTCAGCAAAATTAAGATATGTGCGAGTTAAAATAGGTCAAGTATAATTTATGTATGCATTCGTCCAGTAAAGTGAAGATATCATAGCACCATGGTCTTCGCCTATTTTGAAGAAATCCGCTCCAACCGCTGCTCCGCGTTAGTAGTCTTCCCGTCTAAACCATAGATCAAGGCTTGTACTACTCTTTTATGCGTAAAGTTTCATGGAGTCGATGGGTTGTTGACCGAAACCTAAACTATCTACGAGAAATATACATACACCAATTTGTCTCAAAGGTTGAAGTTCAATGACCCAAAAAATGGCTTACTACTCGTCACAATGTTTTTTTAAATTTACAGTCAAAATCATCACTCAGATTCCATCAGATGACTGCAAATGTGCGAGTGGTGGATTTTAAAAAATTCTTCAGGGAACGTTCAGTGAAGTTTTAATTGTAATTAATCAAGGACAGAAGGTTTCGAGTTTTTTTTATCAAATTAATCAAATTGATAAATTCAAAAATGGATTGCCTTGCGACTCGCAGAGTTAAAAAAGAACTGACAGAACTGTGGAAAAATGAAGAGGTGAGTGTTCTTAGTCCTCATAATGTCCATTTAACTATTTAAAGGTTTGGTGACAGGTGGATGAGAATAATGAAAGCTTCATAATGACGTTGGCTTACGTTGCTACAGGTTAACCAGTATGGTTTCCGAGTCAAGTTAATAGACGATGAAGATTTTCGTAAACTCAGGGCAGAAATTTCGGGCCCAGCGGATACTCCATACGAAGGAGGGCTATTTGCGTTGGAGATAATAGTCCCAGACACCTATCCATTCAATCCTCCCAAAGTAAGGCTGCACTACAAAACCAGTACCAATTAAGGGTTCGATCACATGAATTATAATTTGTTTTTCAATTTTAGGTACGGTATCTTACCAAAGTTTGGCATCCAAATATATCGTCCGTTACTGGTGCTATTTGTTTGGACATCTTGAAGGACCAATGGTAACAAACATTTTCCTAATACATATTTACATTTGAATTCTCTGCAGAATATTGTCTAACAGTTGAAATTTCTTGATAGGGTGGGATCCATGACGCTTCGAACTGTTCTTCTTTCGCTACAAGCCCTGCTAGGTGCCGCAGAACCTGATGATCCTCAAGATGCAGTCGTAGCTCGACAGTATAAGGAAGACCCGCAAATATTCAAACGTACTGCTCAGCACTGGACTGCAATTTACGCTGGAGGTACCAATCATTTAAACGCAATCTGTATACTTAAAATTACTATTCATTCTGTTAGATATTAGATATCTAATTCTATGGCATTTTTAATACAGGCCCAAACAGTTTTCTGGAATATGAAAATCGTGTCGCTCGACTAACTGATATGGGAGCAGAGGAACATATCGCACGTGATGTCTTGTCGTCGAATAATTGGGATCTTGATCAAGCGACGAAATTAGTTTTCTGTTAGCTAACTGACAGCAAAACATTAGAAACATTTCAAAAATACTAAAATATCGATCAAAAAACCGCAATCAATCCCCACTTCCTTGTAAACTTTCCACCCACGTAAGTAGAGCTGATTAATTTGAAGCTTATTTTGTATTTAAACATGTCAAGTGAAACGTGAAAGACAGTGTTCGTGAAAAATGAGACGTTTTTAGGAATGGGTTTTTCAAACAAAAAGAATTTACATTTGTACTTGTCTTGTCATTATTTTTGAAGAAATTAGTTTTAATCAGGAATGTGTTATGGAATCAGGAATAATTTCATTTTGCTTTCCTAGCCGATGTCATCAAGTTTTAAATTTTGTTCAACTAGCAGTTAGCATTTCTTGTTTTCTGTCACAAATAATATGAATATTATGAAGGTTATTTCCAGAACTGTCTCTAAACACCGCTCATTTATACATACAAGACACGTTTTTTTTCCTCAAAATGCCATAAAACACCAAACGGTTTAATAGGTCAGCCTAAGTGTCTTAGAGTTAATTTTTGTTAGCTTCAGAAGGTTCCAAACTTAAGGAGACACATCCACGTGATCTCATATAGTTTTGATTCATACAGAATTTTCTTGCAGTCGAAAAACAATTACAGTCATACAACGTGCAAATTGTAAACGTTTTCACCTAACTTAACAAAGCAAATACTGTTGAGAGCTTTCATTTCTCTAAAAGAATAAAAGCTGTTAAGAACAGCTATAAAGACGAAGCTGAACGTTAGAACTAAATGTGACAGTAATAGTCTGAAAGAACCGTAAAAAAAGGATGAAAAGTAAAATGTAAGTTTCCATTCCAGAGATACGTCAAGCTATGACAGTACAGCATTGCCAGTGTCCTTTACAATGCTATGCCATGTATAAATATATGTGACAAAAGGTAGGGCCTGACAGGCTCCTTCAGGATTGACATCGTCACCCCAAAGATGTACCATTGAGCAGCCCTAACCCAGCCCAATCCAATGATACGTCACAAGCTTTGTAAAAAATATATGTGACGAAAGTTAGAGCCTATATATGTATTATAACTTTATGACCATATTTTATAACTGATTAAGAACTATGATATCTTCTCAGCTTCTTTATAACTGATTAAGAACTATGACAGGCACCTTCCGAATTGACATCGTCAACCCAAACATATGTCATTGAGCAGCTCTATCTGAGCCCGTTTCAATGATGCGTCACACACTATGTAAAATACGAAGCTGAACGTTAGAACTAAATGTGACAGTAATAGTCTGAAAGAACCGTAAAAAAAGGATGAAAAGTAAAATGTAAGTTTCCATTCCAGAGATACGTCAATGAATAGCATTGCCAGTGTCCTTTACAATGCTATGCCATGTATAAATACATGTGACGAAAGTTAGGGCCTGACCGGCACCTTAAAAGTTGACGTAGGAACCTGAAAAACAATAGGGATCTGCCCCTGTGGCTAAGGGACCGACCTGCCAAATTTGGTTGAAATCGGTCAAACAATACGACCTGTAGAGCACCGACAGGCAGACGGACGGACAGACAGACGCAGCCAGCTGAGCTGATAAATACGTAGCTGAGAAGATATCATAGTTCTTAATCAGTTATAAAATATGGTCATAAAGTTATAATACATATATAGGCATGTTGTGCACTCTTTCGTATGCACAATACCGGAGCCGTTTTAAATCATATTCACCCCATACAAAATTACATGTTATTACATGTAAACATTATATATTACACTTATAAATTACATGTACAATTAGCAAGTTAGGGCCTGATGGGCACCTGCCGGATGGTCAGCGTCATACCCCAAACATGTCCCATATAACAGGATATTTAATGGGCTTGCTAACGATAGGTCGCATGAAATGCGAAAATTCAGCATAGAAATTAAAGTTAACACCTGCCAGGCACCTTCAAGGTTGACGTAGGCACATCATGATAAACAATAGAGATCTTCGTCTTACGTATATTATAAAAATAATCAATTTTATAGAGTATCTTTCCAAAAAATGCCTACCTATTCATTTTTTTAATTTATGCGAGTTCACATGTGGATATATATAATATGAACTGCCCCCGGAAAAATATTAAAGTCCCGAGAACTCATAGATTCAAACCTTAAACAAATATTAGGGAAAGCCTTCGCAATGAAATGATTTTTTTTTAATATTAAGCGAGATGAATCGCTTTCATCCAAAAATGCGGAATTCATAAATGTCTTTGTGTACTGGGCCAGATTATTGATTATTGTTAAGTGATTATGATTTTTCGCTTGATTCAACCCTAACTGATACTGCAGAGAAGTTTGCAACTACAATGATTGTATGCATACTACGAAACGTTAATTGTTCACTATGAGAATAACTTTTTTTTAGCTTGTAGGACTTAAAACCGTCTCCAGATTCTCGTTTGAGTAAAATGGTACGTGTGAACATAAGTTGTGGGTCACAGCGCAATCGCATCTTTCATTTGCAGAAGAATTGGAATTGAAACTAGAGAGCCTAGGCGAGGGGTGTCAAAACAAACAAATGCGAGTGTCATCAACTATGCATAATTTGGATAGTGCAATTTCAGGATCAATGAAAGCAAAGAAGTTTATGTCCTTCCGTAGAACGAAAACTGAATTCAGTATGTTGTATGCCCTTGTATCTTCTTCGTAATACTGTAACCCTAAGTAACCTCTCCCCAGGGGACTTGGATGCATGGATAGGGAAAGCCATGACGACCATGACATGAAAACGCCATTCTTTAGAACTATTAACGACAAAAATGATCCACCATCAACTATTAACACCATAGGGAATGTGATGCCTTTGACGCGTTTTTCTTTCCACCCACTTGCATACAAGAATTTTTCAGACTTGTCGCTTGCAACATTCTTCCCATTGTCTACTGCTATTGGTGTGTATCATGGGCTGTTACTGTTACTAGTGTTACGACAGCAGATGCTGAAGCTGTACGTGCAACACACAAAAAGGAGGCAGATTTTCTAAAACCGGGATACAGTCTTTAATAATTTAAATGAAGACAATCATTTCCAATCATTGTGATCATTTTGCAGTTGTTTCCGTTTACGGATTACATTAACCAGTGTAGTACGACACCGCAAAATGTGTGAAAATCCCGGTTGTGCAGTGTTCCCACCTGTTTGAGGTTGATATTGAGACATCAGCTGTTTGATTGGTATCTTTTTGCAGTTGTTTCAGTTTACGGATTACATTAACCAGTGTAGTACGACACCGCAAAATGTGTGAAAATCCCGGTTGTGCAGTGTTCCCACCTGTTTGAGGTTGATATTGAGACATCAGCTGTTTGATTGGTATCAAAATGAGCCCAATTTATCACTCTTATCGCCAAGGGGATTAGTGATTTGTGTTTTGTTTGTTTATAAATGTACGGATCATTTATGTGCAAAGTATTTTCGTATTCCGAATAAATTTCTACATGTGGAACTTAAAGCTTTTTAGGATTCTTAAGGTTTTATCAGTTTTTCGTTCAGTTAAGTACTTGTCTGGTCCTTTGACAATAGAGCAATGGACCAGAGCGTGGAGCTAGTTTCAGATGAGGATAAGATGAAGTATAATGCAAAAGATGGCCAGGTTCCTACTTCTCAAGACAACAATAGAATGGTGTCGATGTCTAAGAAAGTAAGTTGAGACTTCCAACAAACAAAATTATTGTCAAAACTTATGTTTTATTGTAACTCCCACGTTTACGTTTATATACACGTATAAAACATTTCAAATTTCAAAAACTACTATACTATGACTATAATAGCTATCCCATTGATATTACTTTGGAGTTAGTAAATGTCACATTTCAAAAGCCATTTACGTAATACTTTGCCGCTATAAAACTTCATTGCAGGAAAGCCATTCTGCGTTGTCATTTATATGCAGGTTTACTAAAAAAACCATTTCCTGTTGTATTGCACGCCTGTGAATTTATTTTTGTTTCGTTATTTACGTTTTCCTGTGTCATCCATCCTGGTTTCTAGATGACAACCATTACCATTCTCTTAGATTGAACTTTCATTGACCTTAAACTGTGAACAAACAACAGATATTGATAAACTTATTGAGTCCATGACTGGGTCTGCGAGGAGAGCGAATATCCATGGCACATTTTTATAGGTGAACACATAAAGTATTACGTATGACGTATCCGTTTCTGAATAGGTGCAGTGTCTAGTCAAAGTATCACCTCCCACGCACGGTTTCTCATTGAAACATCTACTGGCTGGAAATGCATTTTCTCTTTGTAGGCATCCTTTCACGCAACCAGAAATTTGTACAGGAAAACATTTTGGCGTATCTTATCAGTTTTCAGGACAGATTGTAATTGCAGGAAAATATAAAAAAGAAAAGCTTTTTTACTAGGTGGTTCGGGTAGGCGAAAAGTTTTGCGCAAAGTGCAGTCGAGATGTCTAATAGGGTAGTAGACATTATTTTATAGTTTATTTTTATTCATTATTCCCAACAATAAAGTTTTTTTTTTCTCTTTTACTAATCCATTCCTGCTTGGTATGCTAGTTTTGCAATCCTGCAGTTTTTATCCCGTAGCTTACTTTCATACACTACGTTGAAGGAAATGAAAGTTTTGTGTGTACCTTGAGAGCGTTTCTCTTTTCTTTTGGTATGTAAGACAAATGCTGATTTTGAGGTGAAAATTGGCCGTGTACATAAACGAGAACATAGGAGGGTTCCTAAATGCACCACGAACAAACGGAAAAGAAGAAAAGACTTAAACCTGACAAATTTTTATTCCTTTGCTGTTCCATATGGAAGGAAACTGAGCTTGGAAGGCTTTCTCGGTTCCCTTTTCTTAGGCTTAAGCTGGAAAATTTTCTTGTCCTGTTTGCATTAACTCAACTGTACGGAAAGAATTATAATGAAAGACATGACTAAACTTAGAAAACCAAAGAAAAGAAGGAAACCGCAGGGAAGAAAAAATTGTGGTGCAACACAAATGGATGGTGTGTGTTCCAAGTTTTTGATACAGCCCCTTTTTTCTCTTGAAAAAATATTTTCCAGGGAATTGTCCGAAAACACGTCATTGCAGGAAAGGTGACGATGACCGATTTATTTTAATTAATGTTAGCATTAAAAGCCTTGTGAGATTAATTGCCATGGAACAAATGATGGAATGCCGACAACTAACTGGCGCAAACTTTAAACCTTGGTCAGTCAATATAAACCAGGTCATTTCGTAGAATTCAACTCATGACAAAGGTAAACTAAGCAAGAAGCGGTTTTAGACGTCAACGCCTTTCTCAATTTGTTTTCACCTTGAAGAAACAAAAACGTTGGTGGTCTCAATACTGATTAAAAAGCTTGCAAAGATTATAAATGCGAAGCTGTTTATAAAACATAGTCATTAGTCACAGGACAGGTGCACCTGACGTGGGGCCAATCGTCACCCCCAAACACACACTAATGAATAGTATTGCCGGACTCCGTTCCAATGATATGTCACACGTCATACAAAATTATGTCTAGAAAGTAAATGACCTGATGGGCACTTGCCGGATGGTCATCTTTACACCCCAAACATGTTCTATTGATTGGAATGAATTTAGCATGGGCTTTCCAATGATAGGTCGCATGTAATACAAAATTCACCTTGGACACCTGCCAGGCGCCTTCAGGATTGACATCGTCAACCCAAACATTTGAGCAGCCTTACCCGATCCCGTTTAAATGATACGTCACACGCCAAAAATACATTTGGCGAAAGTTAGGCCCTGATAGGCACTTTAAAAGTTGACATGGGCACCCGAAAAACAATAGAGATTTTCCTCTTGTACTAACACATCGACCTGCCAATTTTCGTTGAAATCGGTAAACCCGATCGGTTTGTAGAAAGTCTAAAAGACAGACAGACGCAGTCAGCGATCTTGCTGAACAAAAATTCGCATTCTCTTTTCTTCCCAAAAATACATTTCACGTGAATACATGAAGAAACCTTTCTCTTAGGGAGCTCATTTTTATTCTTTTTGATTGAGACAAATGATCTTGTATTACAAGTACAAAAACTCAAAGACACCAGCTACACCAACTTTTCATTTTCTTTTTTCAAATGGATTCTCCCCATGGGAAACATATTGCCCCTGAATTATTACCAAAAACTGCAATACCAGTTGAAGTTGAAAACTCAAACAAGAGAAACTTTTCTCATGATGACGCAAATGAGAGCGCTTTCACGCATATCGTGCAAACAAGGCGGGTTCGGTCTTAAGCATATAAATGCATACAAATTTTCTTTCTAATCTCCATAATTTTGTACTCGACGCTTATACCCATTTGTAGTTATCAACAGAATATGTAAATATATTTGACGTATGCTATGTTTTTATAGAGACAATTTCTTTATCTTCACTCTACTCCTTTTATTATCGCTCTCTCCCTCTTTCTATTTTTCCTCCCAAAGTCCAGACTCGGAGAATGAAAATGAGTTGGTTGTTGTGTGGTAAAAACTATGAACCAAGTGTGGACTAGAAAGGGCGTCCTTTACCCGTTCCCCGCTGCTGAGTCTTTAAATGTTGTCCTAGCGAGTGTGTCGTTTTACCAGAGAAAATGAGAAATGGACTGACTGGAAACTAAGCGTACATGTTTTCCTTATGACTAACGCTTTTCTTCTATTTTAGCCAGGCTGGTTTGTTCCCCTCTCTATCAATATTTTTTTTTCTGGAGCCAGTAATACCACTACCACACCTATAGAAAGATTGTTTTTTTTTTGCAGCAATGACTTGATATGTTATAGACTAAGAGAAAGTGTGGAATGTGAAGGCTCGCTTTCATTCAAGTGATTTTCAGCTTAGAGTATTCACTTTATTTCTTTCGTTTTTTTAAAAAAAGACAAGGGAAAGAGATCGGTGTACTTCTCAGTTCCATAGACTTTTAAATTGTGTGGTTGTAACACAGTCTGAGGTTGTATAAGTTAGGCTTCTCATCTTTCTCTGTGATGCTGTCGCTTTCTCAGCCACCCGTGCTCTTTTTATTTCCTGGCTGGCATCTGCAAACAAATATTATCTGTACAAGTGCACGGTTGGAACTTAAGTGCCAGTTGTGATTCCGTTGGGTAAACAGTCTTGCAAGAACCACACACGTATCGAATAAAATTTCACGGAAATAAAGGAGCCTACGCCTATCCTCGTTGTTTCAAGTTTTGCATTTTTTACTTCATAATTCCTCTCAACGATCGCGAAATTGTGGGGCTCCTTAATCGGACTATTGGAAGTCGGTGAATATTGAGTGAGAGAGAAAACGAGTTTTAGGAAGAACACAAAATTTTAATGCTTTCCCATAATTTCAAACTGCTAACTTGCCGCAACAAAACTCACCGGGAGAGAAAGGAGTCTAGGTACGACTTTCACTGAAACAGAATCGCTTTCTACAAGAGTGAAAGCCGAGAATCAAATTATCATCGTAAAAATTGAATAAAAGTCCCATTTTGGTTATCGAGTGTTTGTCTACATTAATTGAAAGCTGAGTGCCAAAGTATTTGAACTGTTTGCAGTATAAATAGAATGAAACTGGAAATGATATTGTGCTCGTTTGTTTGAAGTCCTGTACATATCATATTTATATTTTCAAACAAAACATAACTTTGAAGTACATCATTTGTGTAGCATAGCCGCGTGGTGAAAGTATATATCGCATTGCTTGATAGAGATGCAAAGAGCAGAAGAAATGTACACATTTTTCAAAGAATGGCTGGGATCGCTGGATGCGTCAGACGATGGAAAGCTGTTCCATGATATACCATATCAGATGAAGGCATGTTTCCCTCATTTCTATTCTATCCATGTGGTTTCAATACCTGTCGTATTTTCCGCATTTTCTATAATACATGGGTTCCTTAGACGATAACAATATTCTCTAAAATCGATATGGAATGTTTAAGGTTGTCAGTGTTTATTAAAAACCAATTTTAACACTAAATATTCTTTCGTGAATTTTTATTTTCAGGTGGAGAACGTCAGCCTAGTTGAAAGATACAGCTCAAGGAGGAATGCCTTGGGATCCCTTTACCTTACCGCAACACATGTTATCTATGTTGATCATGATAATAAACGAGAGACTTGGGTACTTACAAACTATAACCTGATTTTTTAATCGTTAAAGTATCTCAAACGCATTTAACATATTGGGTGTATAATTATACAGATTCTACATTCCCACATTTCAAGTGTTACAAAACTCCCTTTAACTCCACAAGGTTCTCCATTGCAAGTGAGAACAAAGACATTCCTATCCATGTGTTTTATCATTTCCAAAGGAAAGAGATGCACACGATCTGCATCAGTCACTTGTTCAAATGTGTCAACCTGGTAAGTCACTTTCTCCTACCGCAAAATATCATCTAAATTATAAGATGTTTTGTAGTAGCGTGTGTATGTATGTATCTTAAGATATAGAAAACAAACGGCTCTTTTTTTTGTAGAAAACATCGACTCGCTGTACTGTTTCCGTTATAGCCAGGGAGTGGACGACTTACCCCGAGAAGCAGGATGGTCTTTATTTGATCTACAAACTGAATTTGAACGAATGGGCGTACCAAATGAAACATGGACCATGACTCTTCTGAATAAAGATTATGAAGTAAGAGACACAAACAGCGATTAAAACCGTTGTATCATATACATACATAAGTCAACTTTACTAGGAGTCTTTTGTATGACCATTATACAATATCTGTGGGTTTTAATAATGTTTCAGCTTTGTGATACATACCCGCGGTACCTATACGTTCCAGCTTCAGCGCCTACTAACGTACTGATTGGTTCCTCAAGATTTAGAAGTAGAGGACGCCTTCCCGTTCTCACGTACCTTCATCAAAACAAGGTAATAAGGAATAACAGAAGTTGACTTACTGGTATTATATAACAGTCCACATGACAGCTTTTGGTCAGTTTTGGATGTTTAAAGCGAACGTTTTATTACTATTTTTGGCAGGCCGCTTTGTGCCGTTGCAGTCAGCCTTTGTCAGGATTTAGCGCAAGATGTGTTGAAGACGAAAATTTATTGGTGTGCATCCAAAAAGCAAATCCTAATACTGCTCAGTTGGTAGTTGTAGACACTCGTCCGAAAATCAATGCGATGGCAAATAGAGCTGCTGGAAAGGGGTACGAGAGCGAAGCAAACTACGAAAACACAAGATTTATGTTTGCAGGAATCGACAATATTCATGTGATGCGACAATCACTCAGCCGTCTCCTTGATGGTAGGTATTTTTGGCGGAACTAATTGAACATGAGCATCCTAATAAACTCCAATAATTTCATTTTTATAGCTTGTGATTTGAAGACACCAATGATGGGTGCCTTTCTTACTGGCTTGGAAAGCAGTGGCTGGCTGCGTCACATAAAATCAATAATAGATGCATCTGTTTCCATAGCAAAGTAAGTACTTTTCTAAGTAAGCGTCAACGTGTATTCCTTTCTTTCCAGCTAAAGATCACGATGTTCATTTGTTTGCAGAACTTTGGAGGATGGCTCATCGGTACTAGTGCATTGTTCCGATGGATGGGATAGAACAGCCCAAGTGTGTGGTCTTGCTCAAGTATTGATTGATCCTTACTATCGTACATTACATGGATTCCAAGCCCTGATTTCCAAGGAGTGGTTATCATTTGGACACAAATTTACTGATCGCTGCGGCCACATACAAGTCGACCCCAAAGAAATATCACCAGTATTTACTCAGTGGTTGGACGCTGTTTGGCAAGTCTCTCAACAGTTTCCGGCAGCTTTTCAGTTTAATGAGCGCCTCCTTCTTGCGATTCATGACCACGTTCACTCGTGCCAATTTGGAACGTTTATTGGAAACTGTCAAAAAGATCGCGTGGACCTTCGCCTCGAAGAAAAGTCATACTCATTTTGGGGATATATTGCCACTCATATGAACGAATATTTGAGTCCTTTATTCAAGCCGGATACCACTGTGGGATTTATTGAACCGAATTTAGCACCACAAACTTTTAAGTAAGTAAACTTTATATCTGAAACCTTACCAAACTTCGTCCCCTGAATAAAACTTGCTCATTCAATACATCATGTAATTCATCATTTTGATGTTAAGATTCTGGAGGGAGCTCTACTGCCGATGGGAGAGTGGGTTACATCCGAGAGAATCACTGAGTGATCTCATGATAGCTGCGAAAGCCCATTTGAATTCACTAGATGATCATATACGCCTTCTTCAAAAGAGGATAAAGTTGTCAGAACAGAAGTTGGATGGTCCAGTGACGGCCATTACTCCTACTAGTATTGTGGACGAGAAAACCGCAGAAACTGTTTTATATGACTTGACTGACAATCGACTCAGTTACTCCAAACCCATTCAAAATGAGGCAAGACTTGAGAATAATGCCCATGGGTAATTTAAGAAGATTCGTGTAATTTAAGGATTTCTTTGTGTTACCAGGTCAACCTGAAATTAAAGGAAACAATTGAGTACGACCCACTCATGAATAATCATGTTGAGAAGTCAACTGATGGAATCGTGGGTAGTATGCCAATGAGTTGTTCCACTGAGAAAGTTAGACTCTTTTGATGCGGACTCGGCATTCCCAGAAGACGGCAATATGGATACTTTGATCGATGAGTTGGAGTCGGTTGCCATTGAGTGGAAATCCGTGCGTGGAGCGAAAGAGTGCCCGTGCTCCACACCCTTGGATTTTGCAACCCGAAAGGTACTGCTTTGGATATATAACATGCAAATTGTAACATGAACTCGTGCGCTTACACATTTTTTTTGCATACAGAGTCATTGCTGGAGATGTGGAGAAATCTACTGTTCGAGATGCTTAGATAAATGGGTCTCCCTTCCAGGCCATATGAGTCAAAAACAGTCCCCCGTTTGTCGTCATTGTTACAGAGTGATAGTGAAAGCAAACTCGTTAGAGTCTCCTGAATAACGTGATTATGATTAAAGTGAGTTACACTATCATATGAATTATAAGACAGAGTTGAGTTATGCAGTTAATACAAACATCATTAAGCGATACAGACTCACCGTGTGACCGCCAATAAAAGTCACACGTGCAACTACTACGTTCTAGCGTAGATTATGACTATGATGACTCGATAAACAATTGAATAGAGTAAGTATAACTTATTTATTGTGAAAAGATCCTGTTATGACAAGGCTAGCAGGCAGGCAAGCAGTATGTATCCTAAAAGAGACATTTAACAATTCGATCTGAATTTCCGAGATATTATTAATAAAATTCTACTCTCGCACGTTACATCTATCAAAGTTGTGCGCCGTATGTTTCCAAGTTTGCGGTGCAGACTAGATTGTTAAAATGCAAGAAATATATATATTTTGTGTGATGTGTGGTGCCTGAAGATGCTGAATGGGGTTATACATGTACGCTTGTCCTCTCCAATTATTTGATTAGTTTTAACTAATTAATTGTCACGTAGTTTATAAAGAGAGAATGTTATTATTGTTATTGTCATTTAATAGAAATAGTTTTAATAATTATGTTGTAGCTTGTGATGTCGCACAAACGTGTCGCAATAAAAGTAACTCGACGTTGCCATTCCATGCGAGCTAAAATGAGTTCTTGAGGTTTCCTTGTGCCTGCATGTTTTTGTCGGCATAAGTGGTTATGTCAGTTGTATCCAGGGTATTCATGTATATGAATCTACCAAATTTAGTTGGGAAAGGTGGCAAATTGTTCTTAGTTGTAGACTAAAATTAACCGCTTCTGTTAATTACAGCAAAACCTCATGCAGATCGATCGTACCCGTGCAAAGCGCCTATTGATAAGATTTTATGTTCAAAAATTAACAAGTCATTATGCGAAAACCATTTCTACATTCTAGACAGGTTGCGGCTGACATCTACGAATACCGTAAAAAAATGCCTAACTCAAGGCAGAAGTAAATTGCTCGACCATTTCTCTGCATATCACCTCTGCCCTGGAGTATCAATCTAAGCAGGGGCGACGTGAGAAATGTAGGCTTCATACGACTATGTGACTTTTCTCTCGATCCCCAACTGGTGTTACTCTGTTACCTGTCCA
>JAAXOA010000240.1:0-28772 GCA_036561885.1 Salina celebensis | reverse complement strand
TTTCGGGGGATACCTCATCCACAATATTATTTTGATTGTTCAAAAACAGCCCACGTTTCCTTCTCTTGCTCAGTCTTCTCAATTTAACGACGCCAGCCAGCTGCGTCAAAGCTGCAGCAGTGACCACTTCTTCATTCTCACACGGATTCGGTGGTATTGGAGCGTGATTTTCAGCGTTGTTATCATTTTCTACGTCATTACTCACAACCGGTTGATTTTCGCTATTTTCAAATTGCATTTCGTCGTTTTCATATTGATTTTCAGTACTTGCAAGTTGAATTTCGTTATTTTCAAGTTGACTTTCACGGTTTTCAAATTGGTCTTCATTCTCGACTTGTTTCCCGTTTTCCGATTCGTTGCTCCTGTTGCCACCTTTGATTTGCGGCTCCAGGTCAAATTGTAAAGTTGGAATCCACATCATATCCATTCTACTACTAAATTTCTTCATTGATTGTACTAGCTGCGTGCATGATTTTCTCAGGTCAATGTCATAATCTTGATAGGATCTCATTTCACTCCCATCTGCATAAAAGTCTTCTGGATTAGTAAAATCAAGAAACGGCTCGCGTACCATTTCATTGTAATAACACGTCAGGCGTTTTCTCCGGGAAAACACATTTTCGCAACGTTCCTTCAAAAAGTCATAAGTCAAGTCGCCGTTGTTACTGATTTTACTCTTGGCAGTCCTTGGCATTTTCCTGACTGAAAGGCGGTTTTCAGAAGACTTCTGTAGAACCTCATCTTCTCCATTTTCACCGACACTAGCACAGTTTGTGGAACTTTGAGAAATCTGTCCTTCGCTGCGGTTCCCATGAAGACGATGGAGGCGATTGAGGTCTTCAACCAATTTCTTGACGTTCATATCACAAATCCTGACTTGCATTGAGAACACTTGGACTGTGTAGTCCAGGAGCTGTCCTGCGACCTGTTCAAAACAAAAGGAAAAAGTTAAAAAGGAACAAATAATTATGACCAAATCTGACTGAGCACTTTCAAAACTTACAACAAGGCCTGAATGATTAGCACTTTCCGCCAACACAGCACACAATTCAAAAAAATCAAACTTTTCACTGAACGGATTGACTGGAAGCCTGAAGTTCAAATATTTCCACTGCAAAGTGTCGTAATGCACGGAAACATATTGACGAATTTGACACCATTTATTCCTGTCTTCGCGTTTCCACCCAGTCCAGTTCTCGCCATCGTCACTTCTCGTGAATGATTCTTGTTCAGCTTCCGTTTCAGTCTGAGAAAAGAATCCACTGTCTTCCGCTTCTGTTTGGGAGAAGAACCCATTGTCCTCAATGTCTTCACCGTCCTCCTCAGAGGGTATCTCCTGGTTTGAGGCAGTTTCAAAAAGCCTCTGCATCCTGAAAATAGGCGTCAGCGTCATACTTAACAGTGCAAGCCCCCCGTACTGGGATTCACTTCTTGGAAGAATATTCATCCTGGATTTTATTTATTTTTTAATTCTTCATTTCAAGGGAGACAAACACAGTGGCGTCTGTTCAGACAACTTCTGTGACGAAGACGGAGTAGTCAACCAGTAGTTGTTGCAATGCGGTGGGTTGCAAGAAGCTAAAAGTTTCAAGGCCGTTTTGCATCACACACCGACTAAAATTGGCTTCATCTCGAAATAGTTCTGTTAAACAATCAGTTTGCGTGGCCAATGTGCTTCTCCAGGTTCACTAATAGTCAAGTGAGTCACTATGAAATACACATGTGTAAGCGATCTCTTGGTGCACAATGGCTTGAGCTTCCACAAAAAAAGAAAAAGAAATACTACAGACCTACTAACGTTTTCAAAGGCATAGCGTACCCGAGTGAGCATTTTTTGTACGAGAAAAAGTAGGGTTACACATGGTCCATTCATTTACTACATGTTTTTTGTATGGGATACCGCTGTGGAGTACAGGTAACGCTTTCAATGCGACGCTTTTTCTTGTTGCAGCGTGTATTCCAGTTTTCAAACATTTACACGTGCACTATTGCACTCCGTGTGCAAGAAAACAGAAGACACTATTTAAAACCATGAAGTAAAAAAAATGCGACGCTTTTTCTTGTTGCAGCGTGCAGCGTGTATTCCAGTTTTCAAACATTTACACGTGCACTATTGCACTCCGTGTACAAGAAAACAGAAGACACTACTTAAAACCATGAAGTAAAAAAATACGGTATGGAAATCTGAACAATAATTAAAACTAATGATCGAAAAAATGAAGAGGTTCAATGAGAATCAATGGTTGAATTAATTTTTTAAAAACATCATCCAAGTTGAAATTTGGTCAATTTCCTAATCAGACAAATGATTTGTAAACCAGTTTTATCAGCCATTCATTCAAAATTCATTCATTGTTGCCAAGCGAACTAAAATGTGGCGACATGCCGGGGTCAATATTGATCAGCGCAAGGCGCAAATGCTTACATTTTCCATGGCAATCATCATTCTCCTCATATTTTCAACTATATTGATACGAATTCCATCCAAAAATTCCTGAACCCACATTTATTTTTGGTTGAATTCTGGAGAAAGCGTAAATAGATTTTTTGGTCTTAGCATCCATCCATTTTTATGCAGTAACTCCAGCCAGCAGCATTCGATTTCATGGAGTAGACGAACAGGGACTTTTCGTCGGTCGAAATATCTTGGGCAATCTGGCTGGGCAAGACGAGCTCCATCTTCCAGCTAGCTGTCGTGTCCGAGTGGTTAAGGAGTCGGATTCGAAATCCGATGGGGTTTCCCCGCACAGGTTCGAATCCTGTCGGCAGCGTATGTTTTTAAATCTCACTTTATTGTTATTTTTGCTAACCTGCAATTAGGCAATTAGATTAAGTTTTTGTTTCAAAGCAACTATACAAAATTAAGATGAGTTTTAAAACTAAAATCAGGTAAAGAGAAATATTATTTTTAACTAGTGCGGTGAAAGGCACAGCAAAAATCACAGCACAGTGGGTAGTTCTTTCTTCTAGAGAAGCCAATGCCGGCTGACGTGCAGTTTCACATGTGATCAGGAAGGACAAATACCAAACAAACCAAAATTGTTCAATATTTCTAAATTATCAGTGAACATTTTGGTCCGATTAGGTAATTATTTACTTATCTAACTTTCTAGAGAAATGTGATCTTGATTGCCAGATAAATTTTGTGAGTCTTACTGTTTGTTTAAATTTTCAGTGGTTAATCTGCCATCAGCTGACTTAGTTGTTTACTGGAAGTTAGTAGGCCCTGTGTTAATTGAGGTACTTCACACTTTCTTCTGCTTTCTAATCCTACTTGATTCCAACGGCCATCAAGACGTTACCACGAAAGTTTAAATTTAAAATGTTAGTTATTTCTTTTTCTTTAGTCTCCGTGAACGTCCAGTAGAAGCAGGTGCTATAAACTAAGGTTCCAAGTGGAACTAATACCCTTTCAAGATGTCTAAGGCGCCCAGTGAAAAGCAAATTCCATCCGCGCTTGATAAATGTGTTGCAGATGGAATCATTAAAATTGGTAAGGAGAAAGTAATATGAATCGTGCTCCGTCAGCAACCTCAGTTAAAAATCCTTGGATTGATGGATCTAAAATACTTTTTTTGTTTGAATCCACACAGGAGCTGGAACAGCCACTGGAGGGATTTTATCCCTTATCTTATTCCGAAGGAGATTTTGGCCAGTGACGCTTGGAATAGGAGTCGGTACGGGTATGGCTCTGGCGAATTGTCAAAATAAACTTAATTCCACAGATGTTGTTAAGGTGAGTAGAGGATAAATAATTTTTATCCGTTTTTCTGAGTACTGGAAGTTAATAATTGCTAATAAGCAAGTATTTTTTCATTCTTTCAGAGGAACTGCTTGAACAATAAATAGCAACACTTGGAGTCCTCATGTTTTCATAGCTTATAGTAAACACGTTCATCAGCAGAAATCCAACCAAACGATGTATAAATAAAAATTGAGTCTAGTGTAGATTAACGAACGGAAAGTAAGTTTTTGTACAGTTCTTTTAATTTTAATCTTTTACGGTATCGTCATAGCAAAGAAAGTTTGGAAGCCAAGATGCATTGATTTTTAAAGTCTGGATTCACTTTTCTATTAATTTATTCGTCCTTTTAACTTTTAATGTATCGCTACCATTTTAAGCCACATTTTCTGAAAATGCTTCCATTTGTGTGATTTGGATTAATCGGGATTACCGGTCTGGCGCTCCATACTTTAAAACATAATCTGTAGTTTTCACTTCTGCTATCAGTGTTTGGTACATTTTTCAAAAACTTAATGAAACGGGCGAAAACAACGGCATTTATGCATCTTTCCACAGTTCACGGCATAATCAATCATTCATAAATATGCAAATTGAACAACTGGCGATCACATGCACACCTTAGTTTCGTAATATTTTAGTACAAGTTGGACAGGGAAACGGGGCATTATGAAACATACCGGGAGGCAGTGTCTCTAATAATTAGGTCTAGGTAATCATTTTACTTTGGACTATTCCAAGACTACATAAACGTCTCATTGTGAACATTCCAGAGAACTGTACAGTAAAATTAAACGCAGCTCAACTGGTGTAACTAATATTTTTTCCATGAAACGCAAACGAAGCGGAGTTTAGTTTCCTAAGAGTAAAACTGAAAAAGATTTGGAAATCCTTTGCTGACATGTGAACTTATTCCATTAAACTGACCTGGTTTCCTTGGCCCCAGCAGTTCCCAAGGATCAGAGCAGTTAAACCTAGTAAAATGCAAGATAAGACTAATTGAGTTGAAACTGAAACGTTCCAAGCTAATAAAGGGAAAGAAGTATCCAGATTAAGAGTTTTCCTTGATCAATCTCTTTAAAATGTACCCGAATGAGATTCCTTGGAAAATTACATCTACTTGTTTCCTGAGCTTTTTTCTCCTCCATTGTTTCCTCCCACGACTTGTCGGAGGGGACGATGCCGACCAGGGAACAGCCCAAACCGGAAACGATAACTTTTCAGCGTCATCAACAACCGTAACATCTGCGTTTTCCAAGAATTGTACAAACTGTGATTTGATTAGTGAACAGACAGTTAACCAACTAATCAACATCTGTCCGGAACTGCGGCCTACTATTTTAAAAGGCTACTACCCTCTCTGGACAAAAAATGCTGGAGAATATGTGCCAATCAACGCCACTGATCCAACCGATTGTGCTGCTAAATGTTGCCAGAACTCGACAACTTGCCATTTGGCTTTTATGACAGGCTCTGAATGTAACCTGTTGACATGTACAGATCCAGTAGGATGCCTACCCCAGAGAGTCACTCCAACAATGGAGAAGTTCAATCTGAGCATGATTTTAGTCCGACTTCCAAGATCCAATGGAGGGCAAATCAACAACACTTCTATCAAAGGATCTTCTTTAATTATCTCTCCAAACCCATCGATNTCAAAGGATCTTCTTTAATTATCTCTCCAAACCCATCGATCCGGACCAACATAACCTGCGAAGTTGGTATTGGAAACGCTTGCAAATCAAATCAAGAATGTGTCATTGTAAACCCCAAAAGCAGAAATGGTATTTGCCAGTGCTTGCCCGGATTTTTCCTCCCTTCAAACGACTCCGCAACATCCGGTTGTATTTCCAACCAATCGTCTGTACCGCGTAACCTTGACGGTAGTGAAAGCACCCAAACAACGCCTCCCATCCCGTCAACGACTCCTCCACCAAGGACGGAGACGCTAACCGTGTCTGTGGTTTCCAAAAACGTTACTTTGCCAACCAACGATGTCTCGCTTTTTGCATATGCCGTGCCCGAGGCAGCTGCGAACGCTCCCTTACAATTACAAATGGAATTTAATCAGCCACCCGTCTGACGACACAGCTTTAATGGAAGGTCAAACAACTCAGACTCTGCATTTGATGGGCCTCAAAGCAGGCACTTACATATTTTCTGTCACTGTTAAAAGTGGAGAGACCAATGGATCCGCCAACGCGACCATCGACGTTTTCCCGGAGCGACGACTGAACCACGCTCCTACTCCAGTAATATCCCCGGTCGATCAGACGATCCATTTACCAACACGTAGTGCAGTTTTAGACGCTAGTTTGTCAACAGATGACGATAAAATAATAAGTTACCAATGGGAACTTCAAAAAGGTCCTGTTGACTACTTCTTTAATCCTACTAAAGCGAACAATTCTACGACCCTCCAGGTAGAGAATCTCACCCCGGGGAATTACACCTTNAGTGCAGTTTTAGACGCTAGTTTGTCAACAGATGACGATAAGATAATAAGTTACCAATGGGAACTTCAAAAAGGTCCTGTTGACTACTTCTTTAATCCTACTAAAGCGAACAATTCTACGACCCTCCAGGTAGAGAATCTCACCCCAGGGAATTACACCTTCAAACTAACTGTGGAAGATGCGGAGCACACGAGAAACTCAACAACTGCAAATATAACTGTTATTAAAGAGACCGACTATCCTCCCACTGCGAATGCAGGTAAAGATACTGTCATCTACCTCCCACAATCGGAGGTGACTCTGAATGGCAACGCCAGTTTGGACGATAAGAAAATTACTGAATGGGAATGGAAAGCGACTGGAGATTTAAACCGAGCGGTTGACATGCAGGACACGCATACACCATATCTTAAATTGAGCCATCTTCAAGTGGGGCTCTACCAGTTTGAACTTAAAGTAACTGACGAAGCCGGCCAGAGTGCGACGAGCACTGTCCATGTCATTGTTAAGCCACCGACTGGAAATCCACCAAAAGCAAATGCCGGTCAGGATCAAACTGTGACGTTACCGCAGACGTGGGTCCTACTCGACGCATCTGGAAGCTCGTCGGATAGCTCAAAGATTACGAAGTACACCTGGACACAATTGAAGGGGCCTTCGAATACTACGATTACAGGGGACCCTGCAAATCCTAAAGCAAACGCTACTGGATTAACAAAAGGAGAATACCAATTCCAACTGGTGGTGGAAGACGAAGCGAAGCATACAGACCAGAAGTCATTGATTGTGAACGTAATCCAGAAGAACAACGTGGCTCCAAAAGCAAATGCGGGTTAGTATGCTTATATGACCAAATTTAGAAATCGTAACCGTTTTTAATCAATTTCTTGTTGTCCTGTAATAGGAGGAGATGTAACGGTAACGCTGCCTTGCTCTGTCGTAAAACTCAATGGCAGTAAGAGCAGCGATGACGTTAAAATCGCTGAATGGAAGTGGACCCGCCAACCGGATTCTTTAGCCGCTGGTGTTGTCCTTCACCCTTCCGAGGAAACCGAAATTCTCCAATTAACTGGCCTAATTGCTGGTCGGTATACGTTCAAGTTAACAGTGAAAGACGAACAAGGCCTTCAAGACGAAGATTTTGCTACTTTAATTGTTAAAGAAGATATTCACAAGAATGACTTGATTGAAGTTATCCTGGACGTGAGGGTTTACATATTGACGAGCAGTGACCAGGACAAAGTTACTCAGCAAATGACTCTGCTTTCTGCACAACGTGAAGCTGGTTTTGCGTGGAATTGAAAATCAGCTTCATACTGACAACGCGGTCCTGACGATGTACGGAGAAAATGACCAAGGAGAAGTGATTCCAGGGTCAGAACTTGTCCGCCAGTTGCGCCAAAGGATACACCAGGATGATGGTCTCCTACAGTTTCCCATTGTTTCCATAGATACAGTTTTGTGCTCAGGTATAATCTCCTTTTACCTATAACCATAACATCTGCATTGGCGTTTTCTGTGTAGGATAATTATCTATTTTATCTGGGCAGATAACTGCTCTGGTCATGGAGTTTGCCAAGATTTACCGTATGGAAGGGAATGCCTTTGCAGTGCTTTTTGGATGGAAAACTTTCTTAAAAGACAGTACGGAAGTGGAGAGAGAAACTGCGGTAAGTTTCCCGTTTGTACAGAGCGTAAAGTAATTTTGTGTAGAATTTCTTTATCAAACTAATTTGACTGTTGTGTTTCTTCAATTTCAGACTGGAGCAAAGTTTACGTCGGGGTAATTGCCTGTCTTCTTGTCATGATGGTTTTCGCCCTGATCTGGAGTTTAGTATTTATTTTCCAAAAGAACTTTGGAAACTTGAAAGAAAGCGTAAAATTCATGGGGAGTCCAACTGGGGGTAGAGGGGCTCGAGAAAGTAACGGAAAAAGGTATCATCACGGAAGCCACGGGCAGAAAAAACAGCAGTATACGTTACTGGGAGATGATGCTGAAGATGAAATAGAGCTGGAACAGAAAGGTTCGTTTCCTAGAATTTTAATCTCTCAACATCTCTTAATTCAGTAAGGATTGTCATTGATTGTATCGTTATCTGCAGACGATGACGAGGAGACTGAAATTGACGAGGAGTCTGATTCTGACATCCTCTTCGAAACCTCCAGATCCAAGCAGTCTGGCAAGAAAGCTTCCAAGTTGAACGGTTTCAGTCACAACTCGTCCACGTATCAGCACCCAAGCAGTAGCAGTAGTAATGGAAGCGCCGTTCGAAACGGGATTTTGAAGACATCCAGAAGAATACGGGTGTAACAAAAGGATCAAGTTGTTCCTCCAATTTACCCATGACTTTTTCAAATCAAATCGTAATGTTCGCATTCCATTTACGTAAAACGCTGATTTTATTTTGAATTATGTAACAATCGCCTTCGGAGGACTCGTGCAATTTAAGCTAATCAAGTACTGATCCTGTATTTTAATAACGTGAAACTAATTGTGAGAAGCGGTTGCGTAGTTTGACTGTTAACGATGAACGATAGACTTATCATTTACTTAAAGCATTCCATGTAATTTAGACGCATTATACAATAATACTTCCTTATATGCCATATTAACCGTCGATATGTTTTCGTCTTTGTAGGTCTCGTCTTTGACAATCATTTCTAAAAATAATATAATTTGTGTGATTTGAAAGCAAATGTTGACTGTCTTAGAATCTGAGATATGACCTAAGCTTTGGCACTGCATGGTCATTATAATTCTAATGTAACGTATTTTCATGACTGTACTAACACACTGAATGATTATATTATTTGTACAGATTAAATGCAATTGCGAATTGTGTGACTAGGTGTGTGTGCTAGGATTAGGTTAAATCTTTTCCTTTTTGTGAGTCACAGCAAATCTAGTAAATGTTTGTTTTACATGTGACCTGCTTCAAATGAAAACTTGCTGGAATATACGTTATGAACAAAATCAATGTAAAACCTGACTAGTCAACCAAACCAGCATTTCTTGAAAGTTTCCAGAACCTACATGGTTTTTGAATACAAAATGAGTGAGTATCTCTCTTCTCTTGTTGAGCTGAGTAGCGATTAGACTTAAGTAACATTAATTAATAATGATAATTTATGTTTAAGCATGCAACAACGAATCCAAAATCTTATTTTGTGCGCTATCATTTAACTGTAACGGATGCTGATGTTAATTTTGATTTTTTTTCTTCGCGAATAAAATAATATTTTTGTTGTATTTATCTGTAAGTACGATTGTTTATTAGACTAACTTTTCTCATTTACATAATTCCTAAGATTTTGTTGATACTACGAACAAATGAGTACGACCAGCACCTGGATAAATTCATTAAGATTTGACTACTTGCATCAAACGGTACTTTTTTGGATGCGCTTATAAGTATCACAATTCACAATGTATGCCTATTAGATAATCTTCTTGATAACAATGAAAATCATTTACTTGATTCATCTAAGAAAAACACGTTTGGAATGTTTTGTAAATGACTTCCCATATAATATTAGGATACACTTTCGAAGTATACTTCAATTTAACAAAGAAAAATAATAATTATCAGTGATAATTGCGAAAATGACTGAATTTAGGGTTTATTGTACGGTTTTAAATTAGCTTTACGCGGATGCTTTAGCGGGGACTTTTGTTTCCTGTTCCAGTTTCTTGCCAAGGTATTCCCTTAAGAAAACAGTGGTCATTGCATAAATTAATATGACCAAAATTTAAAGTCACTTAAACTGCAAAATGCTTAATTAATTAAATGCTTACCAGTTATGAACCATCAATTTTTGAACGGATAGCAAGGCTTCGTATCTCACGTTAGAATCGGGATGGGACAGTAGCGCCATGACCACTTGCTTTCCACCAAGTTGTTCAATTATTCTGTGAAAACCAACCGATTCGTATTACAAATACTGTATAATTATCTACATTTAAATATTATAATCCAAGTAACTTACGTTTTTCCACGAGGGTAGTGCCTCACAAATTCTCCAATATCGTAGCACGCCACACTTAAAACAACCGGATCCTTGGAGCTCTCCAAAATGTGAATAAGGATCTTCAACAGCTCGTAATTCTTCTCTGTAAGCCTGGACGCATTTTCCCTCCAAAACTTCTCCGACCTGTGCACTGGGCTCCACTCCAATCGTCCCGACTTCACTTCTGTCGCATACTCATCAAAGCTGCTCAAGTCGACAATCGACTCCTGGAGTTTCTCACTCAAAAAGGTAATATCCGCTTGGATATCTTCATCCTCAAACTTTCTCTGGTGAAGGATATCCAAATGCTTGAGCACTTTGCTCTGCACCATCGCAATACAGTGCTCCTTACAAATCTGGTTGTCTTCCGGTTTCTCGATGAGATTTCTAAAGACAGCGACTACAATCCGGGTTACTTTCTCTTTCACGCTGTCACTCAAAATGTCGGCCAGAATTGGAATTGCATTGAATTTATTCATCTTCTCGGCCAAGGTTGGGTTAAAAGTTAACACCCAGAGGCAGAAGATAAGCTGGTATTGAATCTGGAAGTTGTGACGACCGCTGAGGACGCTCACAAGAGTGGAAATCCCATCCACGGCCACGAAAGCGAAGCGATACTCGTCAATCCGGAGCATCATTTGCAAACAGCGGGCGACACTTTGGATGTATTCATTTTCTGGGATTCGGAGCTGGTCCTTGAGCCAGGTCAAGTAAAAGTGAAGGTCAGAGCCGTCCATGAGCTCGCGACTCCAGCAGGCCATTTTGGCAAGAATCCTGGAGGTCATGTTCGTGATAAAACCGTCCTGGCGGTTGAGCATGTTGAGGAATGGGGCCCAAACGGATTCTTTCTTTTTACGGGCATACTCTTTGAAGATTTCGACTCGGGATTTGTCCTCAGACAGCATGTCGTCGATGAGGACAAGGATGTAGTAAATGGTTTGGTCTTTTGATACGTGGCCCATAAGGTTTAGGAATGTCTTGGCGCATTGGTGACGTTGGTCATCGAGAAACTGGGTACGACTTTGGCCAGACACTCCGTCAAAACCAACGATAAAGTTGTAATCTTCTTGGGTGATCATTTGACACCTGGAAAGATGAAAAAAAATCTATATTATAACATGTTTTTTATTTTGAAGTGTTTGAGTACTTTTACAATCTTACTGGAGATATGACTGCCAATTAACTCGCTGGGAGCGGACATCGTTCGCCTTCTGCTGCAGAAGACTGGTCAGGGCCATGAAATCTACAAAAATATTAATAAAATATGATTGTTTGAGAACTTTTACAATCTTACTGGAGATATGACTGCCAATTAACTCGCTGGGAGCGGACATCGTTCGCCTTCTGCTGCAGAAGACTGGTCAGGGCCATGAAATCTACAAAAAATATGAATAAAATATGATTGTAAGCAATTTAATATGTGTATACAGTATACACCATTTAAAACATTTTAATTTAGACAGGGTGCTTTTTACAGCGGTAAAATCTTCAAAATTAGCTTTTAATTACCCCCTTTCTCAATATCCTCGGGGATGCTAACCCCAAACCTTGCATCGTCGACATTTGACATTGTTCCAGTTGTATTCCACTGCTAAACGTGAAATTAGTAAGTTTTTTTTTTTGTTTTCCGACAGCAAATGGAAATGTTTTCTAAAATATTTGCCTGCTTTGAGTTTGGTAGTGGAATACACCCAAATCGGGTCCTAACACATCAACTAGCTCAATTCACGATCACGTAAACTTTTAACATGGAATAGACTACGAAGTCAATCTTTCACTTCCACAAATTGAATCTCGGCTGAAACTCTCACAAGACAGACACAGTTATAAACTCTGTTTCATCCCAGTCCTCATTTAAATATTGAAGAGCTATACGCTAACTGTTGTCACTACTTGTGATTGTTTTTTGTTATTCCCAATGTGTCTCAAGTGCACAGGTAAAAGATACCATCACAGTTTTTGGTGTGGCAGTGATAGTACCAGCACCAACATCTGCCTGTGTAGTATATTTGGGAGTTAGGCTGTTATAACCTAGTATTCAATTTATGTGTGCGAAAATAGGTACATAATATGCAATGCTATGGTTTTACTCTAGCTCCAGTAAGCGAAAGATTCAGGCAAATTCAATGCACATCTTCTGTATGCTCTCTGTAGAACAGAATCACACCCTTTTTGTAATATTCACGGTTTAACAGAGTATGTTTCATAATCATAGCTAAGATAAACGACCAAAATAATTAAAACGCTTTCGGACATGTTATGTACTTTCCTGTCATTCTGTTCGCATTTCATACGCAAGCGAAATGTCTACATTCTGTTTGTCTAGATGGGATTTATTGTAGGAATGCCAACATATTCCTGAATCATAGTTACGATATGAAATACTAACAATAGTTAAATAATAACTGGGATTGAGATAATATGTGTGTAGACCAAAATAACTCGGTATTTTTAATGTAGCTGCTAAGCTGCTTAACTTCTATATTATATTATAGAAAATGTGAATGTCTCACCTTTCCCCTTGGCGTTTATCCCGTTGTCCTGGTAGAAAATTAGATTCGTTCCTACGTTTTTGTCACGATGATTTCCATGCAATTTGCAATAGTCTGACTTGTTCTGGAATGTGCTGATTAAGGGATCTGAAGTACAACGCATTCCTGAACACCAGCCGGGACGACTGGAACGATCCACGTTGCAAGAAGGTTGAGGCGAGGAGTGGTCGTACAAAAAGGGAAAGAAATACTCCCCGAAGACTTGAAAGAAGCCTTTTGCAGACATTGGATACGCTTAAATCAAATACAATGAACTTAAATGATGTCGTAGTTTCAATAAGCCCAGCAACAAAAAGATTGGTGTCTTGTTTTCGTTCAACATGACTTTGAGTGAAGTTTCCATGGCTTTCTAGGAAGCAAGGACTGAAGATTTACTATTGAAGGATGCTTGAATGTGTCAGAGTCAGGGACTTTTGATTTAGACAAATTCTTTATTTTTTCTACTGCAACTTATTTGTTTTACAATTTGATTTTTTGTTACATTTTGATTAGTTTAATATCTGTGTGGAGCTACTACCGTGCTTCTTTAAAAAGTATATTATAATATTATAATAGACAATAGAGTTTTACTTACAAGACGATTAGGCAAGCCATCAAACTACAACACTTACTACTGGAATGATGACTATTAGTTGTTATCGTTTTTTTTATACTTCAGCTATCGTTATTTTTGTATTTAAAGATATCTATGGTTTTAAGACTGACTATTCATACAATACTAGAGACAGGGCTTTGAGGAAGAAAACTAACGGATCTAGCAATGGAAGAATACCCGGGCCAAGTTTTTGATACGGTCTTATTGCGAGCTTCAAATCAACTTCATGGCGACTACCTTATGGATTACATAAAAACTGGGATAATTTAGTTAACAATTTTAGTGGTATAGTATGATAACTATCTGTATATTTGGAAGGCTATCAACACTTGCACTGCACTGGCCGAAATTAGTTCAAATACGTATTCTAATTGCGTAAACTAGTAGCTGAGATGTTTTAAGAAAGTGTGGTAAAGTAAAGTTTAAGATAATTCAATAGGAAGCGGCGCATGAGAGGATGCACAGGTAGCTGGAGAAATGTCGCTTTCCACAGAGCTGGCTGAGTTGCCACTGCCATTGGATGAGCTTAATCCGGAATGCGAAGATGAACTGAACGCAGCAATGTTTGGATCGAATTCTGAGTTAGAAATTGAACTTGCTTCGTCCTGGACATCTTCATTGATGCTTTTATCGCTGTCCAACTCAGGAATAGCTTGAAGCAACGCGGAACCAGGCGATGGTGAGGAGGCTCCAACTAAGTCTTGCTGTGAGGAATAATTAAGCACAACGTTTGTTAGTAAAAGCCGACGCAGCAACAATTTAGAAAGAACTGATAAAAATTGCTCTCATGGTTTTACCTCTGATGATGGTGGAGTCGGCATTGATTGAAACGTGTAGTTACGGAAGAACGTGTCCAGACTTTGAACATGCTGAGCAGGTTCGTTGGCTAACTCCTGTGCAATTTGTTTCACCTTGAGCTGCAGTTCCTCTTTAGCACTGAGACCCTTTGAAGATGGATAGATTGTTTCATCTTTGGTAGCATTGACTACCGGCTTTGGACAGGCATGGAAAGGCTCCACGGACAAATCAGAGTTTTCAATCTTCTCCGAAAAGAAGTCCATAACGGGATCAGTGTAGTCGGCATGAGAAGAAACGTCAAGATGACTGTCGAAAAGAGAGGACTTGGTCAGGTTAACTGGACTGGCTATCTTAGTGCTTCCAGCAGATCGAATGAAAGTTTCCAAGGAATCCATTTCGCCAGAGGGAACTTTTCCAGGTGAATTTCTGTCGAGATCCAAAACAAAGTGCTATGTTGGTAAGACTGCCAGTTACTTACTGAAACATGAATATTTTTTAATTACCCCATAAATGGCACATGAGTTGGAGGCGGTGGTCGTGATCCTGGAGTTAGAAATTCCTTCCAATCAATATGACTGAACACTGTATTCTGAACAATTTCGTCAGGGTCTTGTGGAGGAGCAGCAGCCCGGCGTTCTTTTTCCTTTTGTATTTCCATTTCTTGAGCGTAGGCAATCTCGTACTCTGAGTAAGTCGGTGACAACGGTATATTTGTAACTCGTCCTCCGTGAGAAAATCCATTCGATCCGTATCTACCGGAGTTTGAGCTACTGCCAGGTGTTCCAAGGCTTCCCATCAAGCCATTGCCAAGCTTGGGGCTCAAACCGTATGAGCGAGAACTGGTCGGACCTGTTTCAGACATAATCAAACATTGTTTTAAATTAATTATTTTGCCGATGTGGAAATGGCGGTAGAAGCGTTAACTCACTTAGATTGAACAAAGAATGGTGACCTCCATGGACCGGATACTGGCCGAAATGACACTGCTGAAAGCTACTAGGCAAGTTCGGCACGCGGATGACTTGTCGGCAATGATGATGGAATAGGGTGATAGAACCGACATCGATGACCCCTTGGACAGAACCCATCCAGGAAGGCCCTGCAGGGCAGCATTTTTCGCTCGTCCTCTCGATCAACCCGAGCAGGATTCATTTTATGCATAGCAGCTGACCTGAGTCCGGGATTACTATTTAACTAGAAAATTACATTTAAAAAATAACAAAATCAAAACTTAAGTTGGGTTGAACACTGTAACTAACTAGAAATGCAAAATAAACCATACGCCTGCCAGTTCAAACTCAACGATTGCCTGTGATAAGTTACTTCAATTGGTAGGTTTTAAGGAATTAAAGGTCCTGTAAAGGTGCTTACCTTGTCTATTAGCATTGAAAATCCTGCGACTAGTTTAATTAAGTTTATACTCGTTAATCTGATTTATAGTTTCAAATATTATAACCAAGTTGAAAGAAAAACAAAAATACTGAATAAGCAGGTGTGAAACAACTGAAATCTTGTTAGAATGTTTCGTTTTAAAAAAAATGCATTTTTTGCTGGGTGTCTTTAGCAAGGTCATTAAACGCGAGTTTCGAAAAGGGAGAAAAATTACTAAATTTTTTCTCTACACTGGACGATTCTTTAGTAGAACATTATTGGAATTGGAAGCATTTTGTTTCTATTCAAAAAATAGAAAGAGAAAAGTAATAAAATTTGTCTCTCTTTACCCCTTAGCTTAATTCGAGTATTCGTCCAAAACATACCGCAGGTTTCTCTTTCCTTCCTAATTTTCATTTGAATTTTGATTACTTTATGGATGGAAAACATTTTTCGTTCCCTACTTATGTCAACGTTTCGCCAAGTTTTTCATTTTATAAACAAACATAACATAACCATCGATTCGACGGATTCGATTCTGATTTTTCATGCATGAACAGCTCTTTCGCTTTTGGCAGTCTCATCGTACATATCGTTTTTTCTTACCGTAACCGATTTCTATTCCAGTGTGATTTTTTGATTGCTCTGTCAGGTTTTGCTTTCTTTTTCGCCTCCGACTCCTCAAATGACGGCGTCTATTCATCATCAACCTCTTTTACCCTTCCTCTATAGAAATCTCTTCCGGGGGGGTTCCCTGAATCTGGACCCTGACCTTCTGCTGGACTTGGCCTCCTTCCGTAGGTGTAGTGGCGAAGACCCTTGATTTAATCATCTTGACCTTTTCCTCTACCTCATTACTTTCGTGTTCCAAATCTTCTTGAAGTACAAAGATGTTGAAACATCTTTGCACTATCGCTGGTTTGACGATCCCAACGAACTATTACAGTTCACCTTGACACTTTTAGCTCCCGGCTGCTACTGGATGGAACGTCTGGAACTGACGCGGTTCACAATTTCGCAAACGAAATGCAAACTATGTCGTGAACTGTTACAGAGAAAAGAGTTTCTCTGCTGTTGTGATCACGTGCATCGGAAAAGTACTCACAAAGCACATGTTTTTTGTTGACGACTAAAACAGCTGTACAACTAGTCAACACAACTTGCGAAGTTGGAAGTTATCAAATCAAAATATTTAAAATTTAAATTGTTGTTTTCCTTACTAGTGTATCGTATTTCTATAATGTGTGCTTCCAACATTAGGCATTTGTCATTATCATCGTATTTGCAGTTAAAAAAGTCTTCATCATTTGCAGGAGGGCTTGCCGTGAACAATGCCGGATTCATTTTTAAACAACTCAACTTTAGGAGCAGACATTTTCATAGTTATTGCCCTAGACAATTAACTGATTTTTCTTTTGACACAAAATGGCTGACATTTAGGCCAATTGAAAATATCCGGTTCAAGCATCAATGTACTATCAAAAGTAACTATAGCACCTCGGTTTGTGAGAGTTGTTCCCACAGGTACAAGTTAACCGAAGATAATTCTAAAAATGCTTCTGGAGGTCAACATGGATTTGTTCAGATTGTTTCATGTCCCAAATGCAATGCTTTACAAACTATTACAGAAGCAATGCTGCCCAATTATTTTGATAATTTTAGCCCACCAAGTAAAGTATAGGATAGATCCAGTGAAAATTTCTTATCAGGCTAAACAACTTCAGAAGATATTCCATCCAGATCTTTTCACTGCAAAAAGTGAGGTACATGCCAAAAAGAACTGCTCATAATGAATAAAGTAATCGCAACATTAATTAACTGGTTTCTTGTTTCTTGTCAGAGTCAAAAAGAGCTTAGCCAGCAATACTCGTCACTCATAAACGAAGCAGTGTCGACGTTGATGGATCCAGTTGCTCGTGGAAAATATATTATATCTCTATCAGGAATGCTGAAAAATGTTGACACAGAAACATCCATGACCAACGATCCAGAATTTCTGGAAACAGTTATGGAGCTCAACGAGCAACTGGAAACTATTGAAACACGTGAAAGTTGGGAGGAATTTGAGACAGAGAATAAGAAAACAATGATGAAAATTGATAGGTTCGTGATTTTTGACAATATTTTTAGGAATTAAATGGATTTTATGGGATTGGATAATGTTTTTTTAAATACATTCTAGAGAGCTGGAGCAGGCGTTTGAGACAGAAAACTATGAACAAGCTCAACTTTTACTGGAACGGATGAAATATTTCACTTCGTTACAAGCGAAAGTCAAAGAACTCCAAAGTCGAATGGGCATCATTCAATAAAAAATAGTTTCAATCCAAGGCCAGAAAATGTTTTGTTTACGATTGAATTTATTTCAAAATTAAAAAATGCATTTCAATATATTCTGCATTACAGCTGGAGTTTGTCACATCGCAAAGATTTTTTGCATATTTTAAACTTTATCCTTTATTGTAACGTTCTCGAAAATTCCCTTACACAACATGAACAAGTAGTAGCAAAAGATGATGAATGCAATACAAGTCGCATAATTTAAGACACTGTCCAGCGCTGTCGGGTCAATCTCAGGCCCCTCCAAATCTTCCGGGTTATCACGATCCGTTGACAGGGCTTCTCCTTTTTGCTGAGTAGGCTGATTTCGACCTACCTTCTTAACCAGGTCTGCATCTCCTCCTCCGCGTCTTGGTTGCATGGAAACAAACCTCCCGGGTGGAGTAGTACCTGAAGCTGAACTGAAGAAATTCTGGAATTCGGTCTCGTCGGAAGAATCATCTTCAAAGTACTCTATCTCACGTGCCCCTTGGCTTGACAATTTCATCTTTGGTTTACTTGAGATTTCCTAGGCTTCAGCTCAGCAGTGGTGATTGATTGAAAATTGAAATGATTCTGGCATGAACTTTTGTGTTACACTTACAGGTTCATGAGTTTGTTTAGTTTCAAAGAATAGAACTTTGTAGAGCCATCAAGTGCGGCCGTAACGCGCGAAAAGCTCAATTCAAACCAAAAATGTGCATTTGTTATGCTCAATGAAAAACAATGTGCTTTTGCCATCCAGAGAATGCATTAAATTGAATTTTTCTCTGCAGTGTTGGAAACATTACTCAAAATTGAGAATTCAATTGGCTTTTATCATTAAAAGTGACATCATATCGCGATGGATCAGTCCATTGGAAAGAAAAGATTGCGTTTTTCCCAAGGCTGTAACTATTTCCGTCAACGTCTTGCTCTTTCGCTGTTTATCTTCTCGGCCTGTCAAAATCGAAGAAATCAGAGCTCAGTTAAACGGTTTTGATTTAAATATAGGAGTGACCCCGTATGAAGTCAGCTTTATCCATTTACTCGACAGTTTGAGTAACGGAACCAAGTTTAAAATCAACGAAACCGGTACTGAAGTGAGTCTCACGCCTGGGGTATTGATTGGAGGGACAGTTAGCCATTCCTGTGATGCTAGTCGACCAATTAGTTACTACTTAGAACCAGTCCTGCTACTAGCTCCGTTCTGCAAGAAACCGTTGCATCTGACTTTGAAAGGGCGCTTTACATAATGACAGAGTTGGATACAGTTCTATTTACAAAATTAAACATGCTGCATTGCCAATCATGGACAAGTTTGGACTAGAACTGGATCTCCAGGTAATACTCAGTAGCGTTAAGGACATTTCGAAAAGCGACCGCTGTACAATCCAATTTTAATAAAACTTTTAAGTCAATTAATTGAATTGTTTCTTGGTGCATTCCAGGTAAAATCAAAGGGCTACAATGATGCTGAAATTGTTTTTAAGTGCACCGTTAAAAAACAACTTCTTACGTTACGATCGCAATACTGCGAAGATGCGGGGAAAGTTAAGAAGATCCGTGGTCTTGCGTTTGGATACAGAGTCCCTCCACAGTTACTGAACAGAATAATTAGTTCCGCAAAAGGCGAATTTCTTCCGCTTCTCAGTGACGTTTATATTGGAATTGATGCTGTTAAAAATTCGAAAAGTAAGTTGCCTGGATACGGATTAATACTTTATGCAGAGACTACCAAGGGAATTGTCTACGCAGTTGATGACTTTGTTGGGAAAGACGCTGAAACGGAAGAAAATTCTACTCCTGCCGTAGTACAGACCAGACGATTGGATAGTATCCAAGGATCCGGCGACAATTTCAAGAAATCTAAGTTTGACTTGTTTGCGGATGGTGAAGAAAAGACCCCTGATCAAGATCATAATGACAACAGTAATAAAGTTTCCACGAAAAGAACCCTAGAAGAAGTGAAAAGTCCTGAAGAACTTGGCCTTAAAGTGGCGAAAATGCTTATCAAAGAAATAGCCACACAGTCCAGGATAGATTCATCTTATCAGTTTTTAATAGTCGGTCTTATGGCTCTGAGCCCTCGTGATGTAAGCTCTGTAGTGTTTGGTCCTATCACACCGTTTACTGTCCAGTTTCTCAGAGATTTAAAGACATTCTTTGGTGTAACATTTAAAGTGGAAAAATATACGACCAAAAGTCAGACTGCTGGGGACGATGATGATGACGAAGAAGAAAACGAGGTCGTGCCAAGTTCACACTCTGACTTGTACAAACTTACTTGCTTAGGAAGTGGTTACATCAATTTGAACAAGACTACAGTGTAGAGTTTGTAAATTGCCGTAACCTTGTTATAGATTTTTTTTATATGTAATTAGTTTTCATTAGCCTTGTCATCTTAAAGAGCACCGATACCTATCCATCATGAGATCAGACGTGAAGTCATCAGCGTATGATGTCATGGATATTTGTAATGAATTTTGTAATTTGCTCATGCGCGAGTAGCTCCAGCGTGAGGAATTTATCGCAAAGTAATAAATACCACACACGATCATTGTTCAAAAAAGCATGAATAACTTTTTTTTATTGACGATGCGTAATTATTTTTGAAATGCGTGTTCACCTTGTGTACCACGCAGATAAAATGATGTGCCAGCATTTATAATTATAATACCATCTCTAATGTGCATTTAAATGCAGATTTCGACTTTAATATGAAAAGGTTGTCCTTATCGGTTTTGCATGACTGCATTTATGATTTCGTCATTTGATATCATCCATGCACATAATAATATTGTCATCATTGCTGTAAATCCAATATTTGCATTCGTACAAAGAGAAAAGAGATAGTCTACATGGCACTGACAGGTTCACATAATTCAATTTGTCATTTTCTAAACATCAGCACCTCCTCTAAAGAGTAAATATTGACACTGATAAAATTTTGCATAGTTTTCATCATTATTTTTATCCTTTTCCAGAATCCAGTCAGTGAACTCAGCTAGTTATTCGAAAACGTACCCGGGGCAATATGAAAAAACACTTTAGCTGCTAGCTAACATTCCTCTTCGCATCCCTCACACAAAACTTGTTGCTCGTTGTGTCTTCTCAACAATTTTATTCTGGTCTTTTATTTGCAGTTGCACGTTTGTTGCAATCAAGTTTTTTTTTCTGGCCGATCCTGTCTCATTATTACAATCTCATAGTTTTTTTTTCAACATGAATGTATCTACAATGCCGAATTCTTCTTGGCATTGCTCAAAAAATCATCACACAAAACTTCTTTTCACAACACACTCGACATTTTAAAGTGCTTCACAATGGCAGGGATTGTTCGTTTGCTGGTTCACATACGGAACCTCACCCTAAAAAAAACAGAAAATGATCATGCCATGCATAACTCCTCCTGACGAAAATCATCTTGTCCACTAACCGGAATGCTGTTTACAAGTTTAGAAAAAAAAACTATCATTTTTTCAAAGACCCGTTCAAAAACCTCATCCCGTTTTGTGAGCATCAACCATGGTCGTGTCATCACCGACCAACAGAACATCAGATCATCTGCAGATATTCAAAATAATGCTTTCAGTCAGGCATATTATACCTTGCGTTGCAGTCTTTTTAAATATTATATTCCAGCAGTTACTAACTGCAGATGGGTATCATCATGACTCATGTGCACACGTGAACTTGACCTTGGCATGAATCATTACTGGAGAACTATAAATACCATGCGTGGGAATTTGCAGCGCAAAAATCTTTTCGCGTAAATAGCAAACAGTTTAGTCCAGGAAGAGTTGAGAGTGGAGCGTGGAGAATCACAGCCTCAAACGACCTCGTTGACCGGGTTTGTTTACAAACATTTTAAATATAAATGAGAAATAAAAATGTAACCGCAAAATAAAAAAAATGCTCCTGCATATGTCAAAGTTCTGGACGTGTTTGGCAAAACTGGATCTTGTATCTGTATAAAATTGAACAGAGACCAGTCTCACCTGCACTTTTTAGTTTTGGTGTAGTGTGTAGTGCTTACGTGCAATGATTATTTTGTGAATTTTAAAAAAGTATCATACCATATGCAGTTTTATAAAGAGGATGAGGATATATTCTACTCAAAAAAGTTTTTTTATATGCATTCCCGTTGTAACACTGCGAAAATTCCGTTGTTTTCATAAGTGCACGCCACACTGCATCAACATTTTTCGTTCATAAACCGTCGAGAGTATGCTATGTGTGCAAAAAAACCATAATCATATAGAAGTGCTCCTTAATGTGTAAATATTCTTGAAGTAAACAGATTTCAAAATCTTTTTTTTTTCACTACCAATAGGAGTGTTGAACTGATGGGCTGACTCTACTTCAAGTCATGTGTGGGGTGAGATTGCAAAAGCTGTTTTTGACAAAATTCACTTGAAAAATGAGAACAAAAACGGTGACTTTTGCGCTAATGGAGAACTTAACGTGAGAAACAGTATTTGCAAATTGTTGTCCACTTTTATACGGACGCCTTAACGTAATAAGTAAAAAAAAACACAACATCCTTATGAACCAATGGCGTATTGTGACCTCACATCTCAAACTGAAAAGCAAAAGGCTCCAAATCCCAACATTATTACAACCCGACAGTTCCTATTTGTAAAAGTTTTGTTTCAAAAGATGAATTGGAATGGAAACCCTAATGTAGTTGACAGTTCCGGTTTCAATCTTCAGTTTATCCAAGTCTGTCTTGAAGATTGGTGATATGGTGATTAATGTTTGATGTCAAAGCAAAAAGTTGTGAGTACGTAATGTGTTCATTGGCGGTGTATCAAGTGTCATCAATATAAAAAAAATTCTCACTAGGCTGTGATGTTAAATGCTTTAATACTCGTAGTTTTTAGGATTTTTGTATAATTTAGTGCTAATTGACGAGTCCAGGAAAACGCAACATTTGTCTTATATCTATGCACGCTTAATAATTACTTTGATGAAACTACGGATTGGGGAAAAATACAGGTAATGCTGATTTAAAGATTCATTGAAATGGAACTTTTAGTTTAAAAGAGCAATTAGTCATTATACATTAAAATAGTTGAGTAATTGTATATAGAAATGCCATCAAAGATTTCTATTATTAGTAAAATGAGTATATATAAGGAAAAGACATGTGAGAATTTTACCCATGCCAAACCCACTAACACATTACTTAAAATTCCGAATCTTTTGTTCCACGTGTAGGGTTAGGAAGATCTAAAAAACGACAAAGATGAAAGAGTATAATTATGAGAATGCAAATTTCATCCAAAAAAGAAAAATGAACAAAACTGCATATTTGATATTGTAAAAGTAATACAGACAACAGTTCACAAGTCATGTCGTACAAAAAATGATTTTTTTTTGCATAATGATAATCTAATTTACACAATGGAAGAGAGATTTTATTTGTTATTATTACTTATATAAAAAAACATCAATTTAATTCCTTAAGTTGGCCTTGCTAAATGGCTGTAATTGTCCCGGTACAGTTTTATAGGATTTTGGCATGTAAACTGTTTTGCTACTTCTTCATTTAACTTTTAATCTAACTAACAGAGGAAATACTCGCTTAACATTTTGTGATTTAATAATAATTTACTTACATATGTCTTGTTGTTTTACTTTTGCAGGACCAACGAACATTAATCTAAACAGTTTCTAGTGACAAGATGCAAGCAAAATCCAGAGCTTACAGTTGACAGTTTCAACTAGTAAATTACTTCAGTAGCTATTGTCTCAATCATGAAACCCTGTGGCAGTCACAAAACGACACAAAGTGATCATACAATTAAAAATGTCTCAAATAGTAGTACGATGAAAAAGTGTCTCTATGAAACTTTGGAATCTGACTCAGACGTCAACATGGGAACTATGCGTTAAACGTTATCAATATCAACAAACAAAGTAAATTTGCTAATGGATGCCCCACTGGGCCGTATCAGTTTGACTGTTTTTATTGCAAATTATGATTAGTTTCCAGCTAATATTGTTAAATATTAATAGTAATTTATTGAAGTGAAGCTGATGGGTGAGCAGTATTAAAAAAGGTGTAAGTGTGAGAGTGCAACTGAGGAGGGGAATCTCCGTTTTTACGTACGTGTAACGAAAAAATAGCTATTAAAATGGGGTTGGGAACAATACCGCCCGAGAAGATCCTCGCCAACTACACCGGGTGCACAGCGCTGAGCTTCCTGTGTGAAATAACAAACTTATCTATAGATCAGGTACGTGATTAATTGCAATTCAACATTTCCCATATATTTCCCCATGTTCATCAGGAAACTTTTACAATAAGTTTTGTTCAATATGTTTTCAGATAAATTTCATTACATGCCAAACATTTGCCTTGTGCTGTAGCTTTTTCATGAAGAAATACGTCAAAGACCCTCCCACGAGACTTATATATTCGCTAGTATTGGGCTTTGGAATTTGTTTCTGGTGCTTTGGTCGGCAAATTCTTCACATAATTACTTCGGCAGGAGTGGGTTATCTTATAATACGTTTTAACACGTCTCCGTCCATGCCATGGATATCTCTTTGTGCAGCAATGTAGCAATGACATACCTCTCAATGTGTCACCTCCAACGACAGTTCTTCGACGAGCTTGGAAGCTACACGTTGGACATTACTGGACCAATGATGATACTTACTGAGGTACTAATTAAGCTTTAATTAATTTTCCAAATTTTGCATTATATAAAATATTGCAATGAACTTTTTGTTTGTTTATTTTGAAGAAAGTAACATCGCTGGCGTTTTCACTACAAGACGCCAAAAACGCAAAGGCTGGAAAGCCAACCGTAACTGAAATGCAAAGAAAGTATGCTGTCGACGAGAAACCTACGCTTTTAGAGTACTGGAGCTATATTTTCCAGTTCCAGTGTATGCTCGCCGGACCCTTTGTACTTTTTAAGGACTTCCGGGAATTCATCCACACTACAGAATATCCCAGTCCTACATCTGCAGTTTGTAGAAAAATCGCCGGAAGTGTATTTTTCGCAGCTGTCTTCGTAAAAGTTACTCCCCTTTATGGTGTTAGGCACCTTAAGGACGCAGACTTCCTATGGAAAACGACGTTCCTATCCAGACTATTTTATATTAACAATAGCAACTTTAATGGAACGTGCCAAATACTACCACGCCTGGATCCTCGCTGACGCTGTCTGCAACGCAAGCGGTTTGGGCTACGATAAAAAGAAAAATAGCTGGGATTTGGTGACTAATGTTGACGCAATTGGATTTGAATCGGGTCTCAATCTCCGGGAAAGTTTGGAATGCTGGAACAGGGGGACGATGACTTGGCTTAGGCATATTGTTTACGAACGGGCCAGCCCCAAAATCCGGACTGTGGCGACCTTCGCAATGTCTGCCATTTGGCACGGGTTCTTCCCCGGATATTATATGACGTTTCTTACCGGTGCTTTGTTTACTTCGGCAGCTAGACAGGTAAGATTTTATACAGACAATTTTAGTTTCCCTTGTTTGTTTGCCGTTTAAATAACCGTTATTTTTCCACCCACAGATTCGTAAAACTATCCGTCCCTTGTTCTTGAACCACAAAGGGTACAAGTGTGCGTATGACTTCGTTACTTGGATTACCACACGCCTTGCTATTGCCTATGTGACCTTCAGTTTTGTCTTGTTGCACTTTACCCCATCAATCGTTATTTATCTGTAAGATTTACTTATTTTTATTTTACTTTCTTAGGTTTTTTATCGTTATTTTTATCGTCTTGTCATTATTTTCAGGCGTTTATACTTTTGTTTCCATTTGGCTGCCTTCGGAGCAGTGTTCGCACTGCCAAAGTTATCCAAGCGCTTTGTAAAGTCAGCTAACCGTGAGGCAGCAGATAATTTGATAACGAGCGAGAAGCTCACTACGGACCAAGTAGTCAAAACTCAAATCGACAGGGCTGCAAACATTCAAGTCACTGAACTGATAATGAAGTCAGCCGTTGTGAAACGACAAGTTGACAGTTCCGCTAAGGAAAGTGGCGACATGCTGAACGACAATCAACCAAACATTAAAAAGGACGACAACGTTAATCATCTTGAGTTCCCTGAAATTAAACAGTTTCTGAATGGCAACAAGTACGCATGGTCGGATTGGAATAACTCAACATTAAATCGTGTCAACAGTCCCGTCAAGCTTAAAACTGGTTAAAAATATTCATATTCAGTATATGAACACAGTTCAAAAAAAATTATATTTGCAAATTTTTTGTGAACTATTAAAAACAATATTATTCAACAGTATCTACTATGTGATTATGAACTTTAAAAAAATATATATATTATAATGTATTATGCCTCCTGTACTTTATAAGAAAAGTATATTATTATTGACGCACTACTCAAAAACATGTATGAAAACTAACAATAAAATGCAATCGAGAAAGAATTATTTATACATGAGACAAAAACAAAATCTCAGACAAAAGAAAAATGAAATAAAAGGACGTTTTTTATTTCTCTATCAACGCATAATCATTGTCAACAAAAACTGTACATAAAATTATTAAATATCACATGAAAGTTCGTCATTCCCAGGTTAATTTATTGGAACAAGGAACAAACAACAAAATATTTTATTGCATACATAACCCCGCTTTTGATACTGCAGACGATTTTCTTCCCTAAAACAAGAAACACTTAAATCTCTTCATCATTAACAAATGATACTGCATACTGTCTAGTTGGTCTAGAATTAACAAATTTATAAATACCACTCATGTTCAGACCAGAATTTTTTCTTAGATAAAACACATTTTAATGATTCGAGAAAACATGTCAATATATTAAACAATGTACAGTTTTAAGGTACCCCTCTTGAATAGTTTGAACTTTTTTAAAAGTCAGTTTTGTACAGTTTTATTTGCAACTACATATAAATAACATACTAACGTTCTAATTGAAATACTTTAATTGCATACTTTTTCCTGCAATACTCTACACTCACGTCAATTGAACAGTGTGTGTCCAATTCCAGGGGCGGAGATAACTCATTAACCGTTTTTAGCGTAAATAAGCATTAAAAACAGCTCAGGGAAGATAACAATCTTTGGTAGTTGCCTATAGAAAACGCCTACATGTCACGACACATCTCACATATACTTTGATTAAATACTGCTAACTAAAATTAAGGTATTAAAATCGTAAATGATGATTTCATGTTGTGTTTTAAGTTCTGTCGTGCAAAGCAGTAAGGATGTCGAGCCGTACTATGTTAAGGTACCAAGAAAATTAGATGTGAACAACATTTAAATATCGTCAATCGTTGTGATTTGATTGTGACTATTTTAGCGCTAGGGTATTTTTGGATCAATCATCAACGGTTATAAAACTCTGAAAGGGATATCTGCATCCGGAATGCAATATATTGAGCATTGGCAAGGTTTCAATGATCCATAGCGACCGATTCGCAATAATTGTTTCTTGATTTCCATTATCTGCATCCGGAATGCAATATATTGAGCATTGGCAAGGTTTCAATGATCCATAGCGACCGATTCGCAATAATTGTTTCTTGGTTTCCATGGTCTATGGAGAGTATGTAGTACAGTTCGCAGTCTCATCACTTCCATCATCTTCTATACAATCTCGGATTCCATTGCACACCTGCCTCCTTTCGAGGCACTCACCTGAAAACCAATTATGCAACAATGATACTTCAAGTAATCAGAAGTAATCTTCCATTAACTTTCAAATCCTTACCTAACAGACATCTATGTCCAGAACACGGTTTACTTTTGTCTCTGTACGTGAAGGCACTGTCTTGGCTTATCTTTTCGTAAATCCAATCTAGATACGAGGTAACTTTGGTGTACACACCGGGTCGATTGGCTCGAGCACAACCATAGCCGTTAGATGTAACACCATAAAGGGACCATCTCCCGTCGGATTCCTAAATACGGATGGAAAGGTTAAGATTGAGCTACTTGTCTTTCACATGGTAACGTTTTACTTAAATGAATGCACTTCAGCTATCGTTTCACTTACAGGACACATTAAAGGACCCCCAGAATCACCCAAGCAAGCATCTCGACCCCCACGATCAAATCCAGCACAGAACATTTGATCTGTAAGTTTATACAATGGTAGAAACAATGTCCTCTTTCGGCATTCCTGAGTAGATATCAGTGGTAATTGCACTTCTTGAAGTGTGTCAGCTACGGTAATTGCACCAAACCAAATCACAGGAAAAAAAAAATATAAATAATTGAGTTTTAGGGAAACAATGAAACAATTATTCTCACGATACGCTAAATCCTGTAAAATATGTGTATAAACGATCTAAGGGTATCTTACGGAAAACACGACCAACTTCAAACAGTTGACCCCATCCCACAACAGTACACATTCGTCCGTCTCTGATCCTACTTTCCTTTTCCGGAAGACACACCGGCCGTACAAAGTCCGTAAAATTGACTTCTTTCTCCAGCCTCAGTAAGCTCACATCGTTTATGAATCCCACATCTTTGTATTCTGGATGTAGGAAAATGTGAGTAATTCGGACAACTTGCTCGTATGGCGACAACACTGTTGCTCCACGACGCAAAGTTCCCAGCCGGGCTACCCAGTAATCATCTTGTGCACTGAAACCAATTAAATGGACGGATTTTAATAGCAAGGCTCATTAAACTGTCAAAATTTACAGTTGTTTGCTTACTGATAAAAACAGTGACCAGCAGACAGCAGCCAACGCGAAGATATCAGCGTGGCGCCACACTGATATTCGCCATTTTTATAGAGTGCAGCTTGCCACGGCCACTTCCCAGGGAGACTGTTGGCACCTCCAACAATTCTGTAAGAACACCAATACAAAAACAGTTAATCACCCGGGAAATAACGAACCTTGGGTAATTTTGTTCTTAACAAAATCTACCTTGTAACTCTGTACCTTGCTCTTTGGGTGTAAGCGCGTGGAGCCA
>JAAXOA010000239.1:0-28781 GCA_036561885.1 Salina celebensis | reverse complement strand
ATTTTTATCTGTTTTTTTCTTCTTCTTTTAGAGCTGGCGATATTCATGCAACTCTGACAAAGTCATACGAAGTAGCCTTTGTGACATTTACAGAGATTCTTGCCTGGATTTACCTTCTTGTCAATGTCAATGGAATGCTGACGTCCCTCTTCATTGAGAAGGAGGTAGAAAAGGAACAATATTTCGTGCGTTGTGTCGCAATTCGTCTATACCTTGTAAGAAATTGAAATTAAACTGACAGTATCTTATTCAAAAACCCTGTAAATAAAAAAACAAATTAATGATTTTTCCCATGAAGCGACTCTCAGAAGTCTCCAAATCAGTGATTGAAGATGTCGACCGCTTCTACAAGTACTTGTGGAACAAAAGCATGGGAATTTTAAAAGTCGACCTGATTGACGAGATGCCGCACGTAATGAAGTCCGAAGTTTATTACGATGTCAACAAGTTCATGATGGATCAAGTGAGTCTTCCTAATGGCCTTTGTCTACGTTTAGAAGAGAAACTTATTTTGTTTGTACTGAAATTATTTAGATGCCAATGCTAAAGGGCCTGGACCCACCCTTTTTGATGAGCATCTCGTTGCACACAAATCACAAGTTTTACTTGAAAGGGGAATTCTTGTTCCACAGAAATGAAACTGCAACATCCATGTACTACTTGGTGAAAGGTTTTCTAGAGGTAATATTTTAATTAAAAAGAAGCTTATTATCCACAAGCTTTTTGCAAAATTATAATTTTTCTCTGAAACCAGGTTCTTGGGGAGGACGATAACACCACAATCGCTACTATCCGCTGTGGCTCCATTATAGGAGAAGTGCATTTGATGCAGCCGTATCCTCATGTTGCAACTGTTCGTTGTGGAAGCGACTGTGATGTCCTTGTTCTGACTAGGGAAGATTTCAGACATGTGCTTACTATTTACCCACAGTTTATTCCAATACTGGAACAGCGTCTGGAAGTATGTAAATTGTTTAACATTTATAGATATGCATTTATAATTAATTAATCATGGATATAAATTCATATGAATTCTTTTGTTTGATCAGACTCGCCTAGAACAGTCAGGGTTATTGTTGGCATTGTGCGAAAAACACAACACATATCACAAGGCATTTCGGGCCCTTGGAGAGTTTCAGTCGGAGTCTTCTCAGCAACAACAGGGCCATGTTAGCCGGTCTAAAATGGGCCACAGCTTCGAAAATGTGGTCAAAGTATTGTCAAAACGAGCCTACGGTTCTAACAACGTTCAACATAGCGTTGATGTGGATGACTTTGATGGGCTGGAGCTATCTGGTGCGATGGAGTCAAAATTGAATAGCAAACAAAGCGGTGTACAGGAACGGTAAGTTTTTTTGTCCATTTAGTACGCAAATTAAGCTTTCACCTTAAATCGTTTATCTGGTCTCCCTCATGTTTTTACCTGTTTCTTATTTCCAGAGAACCGAAAAAAACGTTTGAGGTACTGCTAGCCGATGCATATTTGGCCCTTGAGACGGATGTAGCCCGAGCAGGATCTTTATCTACAGATCTCAACATACCCCGACCTCCTCTTGTAGTAGTGGCCCCTGATAATACTACGCACATGACGTTGCGATTCAATCAGGAACGGGCTTCTGTTAATGTTATAGTCGGCTACATGAAATACTTGAAAACTGCCTCTAAGGGAAAGTACGACTTTATGTGGAAAATGATTGTCTCATTGTGGGCAATAATCGTCTTTTGGTACTATGTAAGTTTTCATTACCAATAATTGTCAATTTACAGCTAATCTTTAATGATATGCTAAGTTGCAAACTGATTCTTTTGTGGTCTAGCCTTACCAGTTTGCTTTCCGTGGAACAGAACGCGACCAAGATTATTACTTCCACATTGCAGATGGTATCTTTGCAATAGATTGTTTCTATGATATGATCCAGCTTGTCGTAACACCGCAAAGTAAACTACTTTTAAGCAACCTATTAGAATTTCATCAAGATCTTCACAGTGAATCTACTATTGTTTATTTTGCTACTTCTCTGTTTCGTTTGCAGGAACTTTTGAAAGTTTCAAAGATATTCTTTCCTATCGCTTGAAGACTGTGTATTTCTACTTCCGGATTGTATCCTTTCTACCGATAGAATACGCGTTTATAACGCTCCTAACTAACCCCAATGGAACCCTCATTGCCGTACTTTTATCTCCTGAAGTTTAACAGGCTGTTCAACATTCATCTGGTTTATTGGTTCCTATCCAGCTTTGAAGCGAGATACCTCCTCCTGCCAGTTTTCTCAAAGACATTCGTCCGATTAGGACTCGGAGCCTTTTTCGTCGCCCATTTGTCGGCAATCAGCTTTAAATTCGTCATCCGTGATATTGAGGGGTAAGAGAAGATAGCTACTTTCACAAGCACCTTGTCATTTTATGTTTAAGATGTTCAATGTTGAAATCTTGGTTTCCAGACTCACAGGGGGAACGTATTTACAGTCATTCTATCGAGCCATGGTTATAACTTGTCACTTAGGATATGGCGACATACGATCCTGAACGTACTGTTGAGCTTGTGGTCGAGGTATTAAGCTTGGTGATTGGAACTTTGACTGTACTTTGGCTCCAATCGAAATTAATGGCGTTTGTAGTGAATCAACAGCGTCAAAGGTAACAAAAATTAAATCCAAACACAATTGATACTGAACGCAGGTAGCTTTAGTTATTGTTGTATAATGATTTGAGTGCATGTCTAAACTTTTCTTATTGCAGGAAATACTTTCAGCAAACATACTACTCTCTTCTTGGCTTTATGAAGCAAAGAAAGTTTCCCAAGGCATTGACAAGTCGAGTGTCGGACTATTTATACCCTGCAATGGAATGCCCACTCAGGAGCACTTATACCAAGAGACAAAACAACCATTTGGGATGCTCCTTCAGAAATGATTGCGAAAGTGTCTATTTCAATTGGATACAAATACATATCCAGGATCCCTCTTTTTATGGTACGAAAAACATTTGATTTTTAATCTTTCTACTTCATATGGGTAGTACAACTAACCTAATTTTGTTGCAGCATACGCGACTCAAAACCCAAACGAAATGCTGCCTTGCTTTAAGACATTACATGCTGCCTCCTGGAGAAGTCCTCCTCTATCCGAACGAGAAAGCACGGGACTTGTACATAATCTCNCTCCTGGAGAAGTCCTCCTCTATCCGAACGAGAAAGCACGGGACTTGTACATAATCTCGAAAGGTTTTATTCAAGTTGTCCATCAAGGAAAAAAAGTTGGTGTGTTTGGAGAAGGACGCTATTTTGGAATGAGTGGGCTCTTATTTGGAATCAACACTGACTTCATGTTTATTACGTTGACACACTGTCAGGTCCTTTGTCTGTCCTACGATAGCTTCTTTTCCTTGGTCCAATCCAATGAGCGATTTTATCAAGAAATCCTTTTGCTGTCACCACAAGTAAGTTGAATTAAACTCAATTGAGTCAGTCACTGGTCACAATTGCTTGTGTTCGTTTCTGAAATCATGGTTGATAAACGCAGGAGACTGATCAAGAACCCAGAAGTATTGACCCCGAAAACTCCCATACTGAAGAGGAAGGAAAGAAACGAATTCAGTTGGCATACCCGTCGGATGAATTTATGGCCGATCATATTGCAAAGTCTCCAGCTTACGAAACGCCGCCACAGGAAGATCAAAATTATAGTCCCAAAGGGTTGTACGCGTTTGGTAATATCTTCAAGTGCAACAAAGACTTCTACTTTTTACCGCATGGATACGGTATCAAGTGTTGGACAACATTTCGAGCTATCACTGCCTCATGTGCAGCCTGTTTCGCTGCAATGCAATTAGCATTTGCGTTTCCGCCTTTCGTAGGGTTCTCTGTGACCCTTGCTTTTGATATGATTGTTTGGCTTGATATGTAAGTACGCATGAAGTTTCACTCCAATTTGGAATCCTACTAATTCAATTGATTCAATCGTTACAGGTTTATAAGATGCAGAACAGCTTGTGTCGGGCCTCAAAATATTCTCATTACAAGTTCGGGTGCAATGCTGAGGCACTACTTGGGAGGAACATTTTTGATGGACCTTCTCTCATGCTTTCCCGCTGACCATGTCATGTACCTGATTTACTTCACTCAGCAAGATTTCGACAACATGCATCACGTGATTTCCCTTCTACGGCTGAACAGATTACTCCAGGGTATATATCCCTTAATGGCAAATAAAATATTGGAGAAGACGATATTTCCTAGCCTAACATTGATCGTGTAAGTTAACGGTTTGAATCTTTTAATATTACATTTCTCATTTATACCGAAAACATTTTAAGGATGAATTTTATGAATATTTAGAGTGTTGCAAACGCTTCCACTTGTTTTCATGTTTGTCAACATCGGAGTGTGTTTCTCTACTTTTCCGTTGTGTTTATACACGACCACTGGTAATATTGGAAACTGTACAAATCAAAACGCATGGATACTGAACGGCTTGAAGCACACGTTGTACTCTACTGGAGTAACAGGTAACAATTCTTCTAACAAGCAATGTTGACGTATAAATGTATAATTAATTGATTGTCTCACAATGCAAAACTTGTAACGATGCGCAGGACTGTACAACACGTTTGACTCATACATGGTGGGATTATACTGGTATACCCAAACGGTTTTCAATTTCGGTTTTGGTGATATTCCAATTGGAAATGATGCGGCAAATCAGATTATGGTTATTCTGTGCTATATTTGGAGGTATTGCTTCAAACAATTACTATCATGATCATGGGCGCTTTTGTGACTACATGTATTTCATAATTAGTTTATTTTCTGTACCACTACAGGTATTTTTATGGGAGCATACGTGAGTGCGAAATTAACTTCATGTATTGTCGGTGAGGATCCGTTAAAGCTTGCACTGCAAGAAAAAATGGTACTTATTAGCGATTTCCTAGAAGAACATCGAGTTAGACGGACCTCTAGAAGGTAAAGAACCACCATCTTCAACAGATCATGGGTTATAAATTTCTAACGAGTTGATTTCAAACGCATTCTACAGACGTGTTAGCGAGGTATTTGTCAACCAATGGAACAATACTGAGGGTGTAACTCCATCTATACTGTTTGAAGCCTTGCCTCCAACGTTAAAAACTGACGTGATGAAGCAGCTCTACGGTTCTGCATTAAAAATGGTATAGCACAATACAAATACTTCGCATATCATAGTTTCAATTGTGAAACTAATCTATATACCTTTATACACAGTCTCCATTGTTTGAAAACTTGGACGGTCCAGGTTTAAGGATTCTTGCGAATTCGCTTACAGAGGTTTATTACGCTGAAGGAGAATACATGATGAAGTTTGGGGACTTATGTGACGACATATTCTTCATATCCAAAGGAGTCGTTGTTTGTTACAATGTACGCGGCGATGTTATGTGTCAATTGGGCTGTGGCAGGTAAGCTTATCACGCAGAATGGAGACAGAATACAGGTGACATTTAACTTTGTCTTTCTTTTTAGTTTAATCGGCGAAGTCGGGCCATACTTCCAATGTGAAAGACTTTACAGTACCATAGCAGTAGAAGACGTTTGCGCCTACGTTATCGAGAAAGAAGCTTTCCTCGCGTTCTTGGAATTGTATCCTGATATAAAGTCCATAATGGAAAGCTGTTCAATTAAGCACTACAAAGAAGCCACAGCTAGGAAGATGGGAAGCGACGATGTGTTGCTTACTATAGAAAATGAGAAACAGGTCGAGACAATAGAAAATATGCAGTCGATTAACAGTCCTGATCAACCTTACTTCCGGTGCCACCATTGATATCATGAGAGCATCTGGAGAAGATATGACTCGTAAACCACTTCGAAATATGGCTCAAATAACAGCGGAAGAACTGGCAAAACCGACAGTGGAGAAATGGTGGAACATCTTTGTCACTTTTGGGAGACTTGCACGAGACGAAATGGGATTTGTCCATATTGTTCAAGAGTAATACATTTCAGATCATCTAAACTTTCTCTAATCATACAAAATCTTAAATAATCTTTATTCTTTCTAGGGCAAACAAATGTCATTTCTTTAACTTCAGCATTCATCCTGCTTCGCATGTCTGCGGTTGGGTGTCATTTTGCCTTCTCATGGTAGCCATTTCATGCAGTATCACGTCTTACGAACTTGCCTTTTGCACCAAACACAGCAAGTTTGAAATTATCATGCTAATAATATCCCGGTGCATGGTTGAGGCATTTTTCGTCATTCGCATTATCGGTAACTTTCACCTGGCCTACTATAATGACTCGATGGTACTCGTTACTGGAGTAAAGGACATCACAAAACGGTAGATAAGCGATAGGATTTTGTTTTCACATACATAACTTGGATACATTGTTTGAATTGAATCATTTTCTATAGGTATATCCGGAGAATCGACGGACTTTGGCTTGACTTCGTAACGACATTTCCGTTTTATATGTGTGAATATTTCACCAATGTGAGAGGCGAGTACATCAGAACTGTGCAACTATTGCGAGTGGTACGTAAGATTTAATGATTGTTCAAAATTATGGAAAACAAATATTAACAAGAACATGTCATTCATGATAGATCTGGTTATTTTTTAGATCCTCTTTGTACGATACCTAAGAGCTACAGACTCAAGTTTGAAAATGAATACTCGTCGAGTGAAAGTCTTCAAAATCACAATTCTAATTCTGTTTCATTTTCCATTTCTGGGCATGTGCCTGGTACTTGGCAGCTTGTCAGGAGTGTCCAATAACTAATGACAATAATGCCAATGCCAATAACCAATGTCTCAGAGGATCATGGATGCAAGAAGTCTTGCTGAGATTTAATACTGGTTTGCAAAAATTGCTTCAATCCAGTTAATTTTACGCAATCTCTTTTCATTTTCATATTTAAATGTTTCTATTTGTTCTACCCAGCGAATAGGGACAGTGACGACGTAACAACTCTGGAGCGCTACCTTTTGTCCCTGTTCTTTGTAGCCAACACACTAACCTTCACTGGCTTCTCTGACATAACTCCTGGAACAAAGCTAGAAATATGTTTAACACTATGTATCGTCTTTGGAACAATTTTCCTCATTGGCTATCTAATAGGAGAAATGGTTCAATGTTTGGCTTCCCAAGTGGCTACTAAAATTCAATACCAACATAAACTATCCGTGCTGGAAGTAAGTTGTTGATGGAAAAATTCCAACAAAAAAACATTGTCCTTTGTCAATCTCACCTCGTGGTTGACATTTATTACTCGCACGTAAATGAATTTCCTCTTTTGTATTCAGACTCATTTCGTGACCTTGGGCGTTAGTGCCTCGAAAATAGCTGAAATCCGTCGTTACTTCAAACTGTTGTGGTGCAGGTGCAGAGGTAAAATATTCTTCAACTTAATGCAAGAGCTGCCGTATACGGTCAGAGCTGATGTCGCAATGGAATTGTACGGCCCAAATATTAAGAGCGTGAGTAGCTTCTCCTAATTGAATTTGAAATTAGTTTCTTTTTATACTTTGACTTATACAACAACCTTCTCATGAATGTCTCTTTTATGGTAATAGTCTCGTCTACTGGGAAAGCTGGACGAGAACTTGATTCGTCAAATATGCGCGAAGATACGTCATGAGATCTACTTTCCTGGGAGTCATATTGTACGTGCAGGAGACGTTTGTAATTCAATGTACTTCATTAAAAAAGGAGAAGTCGTTATTTTAGATGGAAATTCCAACATTGAGCTATGCGTGGAGATTCTTTATGAAAACGAATGTTTTGGAGAAGTAAGTCTAGACGGAGTTTTAATCGAGATTCCAGCATTTCCAGCAATAATTTTGTTGTCTTTTGCTTTTATTGAAGGTCAAGATACTGCTTCCCAGAGAGCAGTTTAGATTTTCATATGTGGCTCGGCTGGAGAGTGAGGTTGGCTGTGCTGCATAAGGATGACTTGGATGCGGTGTTGAAAAATCATCCAAAGATTTTTGAGGACTTGAAGGAAAAGGCAAATAAAGTGAAAATTCGTAGGCAGTCTATAAGATCAACAACTGAGGGTAACGAGTTTGCATCCAACGTATCCTTTCCAGGAATGGGCCAAAATTAATCATCAGTTAATCAGAATTAATTAATCAGAACAAAGCCGTCACATTAAGTTCGTGTATGAGATCTCATTATAAAAGTAATTCTTAACAAACAAAAAACAGTATTTCAGCAAATATTTTATAAACATGTTCGTGAAAATAAAAACGAAAAAACCAGTGCCTTTCCTTTCAATCAGTCGACTTTCCTTTCATGTAGCCGATTAGGGGCAGTTCAATCAAGTAGGTTGAAAACATTTTTGTTGTTAGATAACATGTTTTACCAAACTCCAGGTTTTTTCTCACATCATTGTCATTGCAAGTCTATTTTTAGCCGAACCGATTTACATAACCGGTAAACTGTAGTCTATTTATGATGAGTAAAAGCTTATATAACACTATTGTTATATTGATATGGATTGGATGGATTTGACTATTGTTTTTCGAGTATAGTGCTGTGTAAATTGTAATGCTATGAATATAAAATTGGTGATGATAGTAGGTTTATGAAAAGTAATGTTATCAGTGTGGGCACATTGATTACAAAACATTTCTCTGACTTCATCTGCTAACATACACGCGTACATGTAAACATATTTCTTTGTTCAAACAAAAATGGCCAAGTCGCGATTGACAACTTCATCGGCTTTTACAATTTTGGTATGAAAGATGCGTTTGTTTGGTTATTGACTTGAGACTTGTGAGTCTCAGTAAGACTAGGACATGAGTGTAACTGGGTTCAGTTGGTTATTACCCCTTTCTTGGGATCTTTCCATTCTAATGTCTCCCGACCAATGATAATAATGTGTGCGTCTGGAGATAAACTGGGACGGAATGGGAATAGGAGAGAAAAAAGAGATTGAAAAATATTCTCGATTCATACATTTTTACACAACAGTATTACATTGATTTGGCCCAATTACCAATGAGAAAAATGCCTTTGTCGCCAGTATGAACTTTTTGGTAGAAAAATGGAGTCTGAAGCATGATGTCTTTTAATTATATGACGAGTTCACGAGGCTTTTCGGATTCGGATTATACATTTTTTGGTCTAAATCCGTAAGTAGTACAAAAAAAAAAAAACAACGGTAAGTTGTGGGGATGGGGAACTCAGCAGTGCAATGTCAAACTACATGTTATATCATATCTTCGTGGTTCATCGTGACGTGACGGTAATGAATTCCAGGAATAAAAATGTTTGCAAAGTGTGTGCAAGGCATTCCTCCCGTCTGAAAAACCGTTCCAATACTCAACAACGGGAAGATAGCGCGATATTTTTCATAATTAGCATTCATTTTTGATTTCAGTATTACCCCACCATCAGTATTACTTATGCATAAATTATTCATGCGTAGGATGTAGGAAGGATATGTCGTCTCCTCTCTCAACTAAAAGTTCGCTGATAATTAGCACACTCCCATTTTCAAGTTTTGCTGACGTAGACAAAACTCTTACACAATATTTATAAGCATGTTTATCGACAATTGAAGGTATTGATTGATTGAGTTAAACTTTTATCTATTTCTTCGCAGGAGGAGGAACACGATGACTGACACTGGGGGTGTATGTTGGTATGTAGTTGGTGGTTTTCACCTTGTAGTGGTCTTAAAAGTTAAACTCGGCAAATACAACAGTTAATGAACGTGAAGGTGACGAATTTTCCACATTTTGAATGTTATCTTCGATATCTCGGACAGAATGTTTGCAACAAACACAAAGATTTGTTCAGTACACAGTAAACAGATTGTACTTTCAACTTAAATCCAACCTACCTACATTACATTATGCAGCCAACAAACTTAATCATTGCCATCATTACTTCTACGATAAACTAAATCTGGACTTGAAGACAATGAAGCCGAAAGCTATTGACATCGAAAAGGGAAAAAGTTAGCCTAGGTCAAATTGGTCAAAATCCATTTTACTAGAGCTTTCATTTCTTTGCATTATCTATTCATGAATTCATTCTCCCGTCCGTAGCTTGTAGCTGTTTCCACCGAAGCATATGAATGTGTTTCAATGAAAAGTTTTAGTTAGCTCATGCTCATATGAGCTTTTAGTGTTTAGTCACTAACAGGCTAACGCTGTAAAAAAGCCAAGCAAATTATTCTCTGCGACTTATTGACCGAACTTTATTTTGTTTTTCGATGCAAACCTTTATGTGCCATTTTTTGTTACAATAGCGTTTTAGTAGAGTACGTGCACATGACCCATGAAATCACTTAGTACTTACTCCATGCATAATCTTGCCAAATTGCCTTTTAAACGGAAACAAAAGCAAAACTAATAAAAACCAACAGTTTAACCACTCTGTACTACAGTAAAGCAAGCACTCTTTCTGTACTACCAAGCAGTAAAGCCGATAAATACGAAGTTGAGAATAGTTCTGTCTTGGTCTTGGTTTTATAGTGAGATAGTTGAAGTAAAGTTTTACCAACCGGGCAGCTTCAGCAGTGTCATCCTTACCAAAACACATGTTAAAGCCCTATCCAAGCCCATTCCAATGATATGTCACCCGCAAAGTAAACACACATGTGACGAAAGTTAGGCTCTGACAGATAACTTCAAAGTTGGCCAAGGCACCTGAAAAACAACGGGGGGTTTCCCTTTGCTTTGGCATCAACCTGCCAAATTTAGTTGAAATTGGCCAAATCGGAGCACCTGTGGAACAAACACAGACGGACAGACAGACGCAGTCAGCGATCTCAATACTTGGTGAACCAAGTTAAGCAGCGTGATAACCAGTATAAAACATTTTAACTTGAGTGCATTTGAGCTATAGCCGAATTATAATAACGTTACTTAACCAGATGCAGAAGGAAAAAACCGAAGCTCGTAGTCCGCATCCTCACAATTAAAATTGCATTCCATAAATAAATTAAAAGCACATCCAATATCCTTGAATCCACCTTTGCAGAAACTGCAGTAATTTATCAAATAGATGGTTAGTTCGTAATAGTTAATCGACAAGTGCACAACAGTCAGATAAGTGTGTGCATTCACAAAATAATGGGTATTTTATAGAATTTTTTATCGTCTTTGTTGGGCACTCCATATTACATTTTTACTTTTTTTACATTACATCTGAACGCAAACTGTCAAATCTCAATTATTTAACAAATAACAAAGGCACCAGCAGCCAGTTTGGTAAGCAAGTTCTCATATTTATTTTTATATAAAGCGTCAGCCAATTAAACTTCTTCAATAAAAGTCATTACACGTGTAAGTAAAAATATCATGCTATAATTGTAGTGGACAATACAAGGTTATTACTCACGTTTAGGTTTTTGTGTCAATCAAGCACTTGGATTCTCAAAGCACCCCGCCATTTCAAGTTCTATCAAGAGTAGAACAACATTTGCAAATCGATTCCATGCAAATACTACAGTTCGCGACAGTCGCGAGCTTTAATACATAACATCAGGACTATAGTATAGCATGTGTGTAAAATTCTGGTTTTCAATTGTCGTCATCAGTGGACTTGTCAGTAATCTGTCACCTTCTCATATTGTTTTTCTTTCAAAAGTGGTTTAGAAGGAAAAGATGTACATACATATAGCACAGCCTACAAACGACAAAAAAGCGTTACAACTTTGTGCTTGTTTTAATGATCAGTCCATGCCATAGGCCATAATCAACTATATCTTATAAAAATTCAATTTAATTCAGCCAATTCATTACTCTGAAGCTCCTGAAGCCTTCTTTAGATACCATAATATGTACATGGAGAGCTAGTGTATCATTATGTGTAACGACAGTTCAGTTAAGATATATGCATGGCGATTCGTAATCATTATATTTAGAAATTAGTAAGTTATAACTGGATTCAATCCTCTTTCGTAAGTATATAGCCCTGGAAGCTGGTTGAGACCAGTTAAAAACACAAAAGTTTATGTGTTCCAATTCAAACCAGTCGTTGTTGTTTTCTATGTATTTATGAACCCTCTTGGGACTTTGGGACCGATATTTATCGTAATCAGCTTTTTTTTCTTAAACCAAACGAGCGAAGGTTGTCCAGCATAAAAATCATCTTTAGTTCATGACAGGCTTAACTTTGACACAGCTTAATTTATTACTTTTCTCTCATCATATTGGCAGTTCTGGAAACGAAATTTTATGACTGAATACAAAAAGGATATCAAAAGTTCATTAAAAATGGCCAATCTAATTGACGAGACCGTGACGTAATATGAACTGCTGTTCTTAAATAACAGCGCAAAGCTTGAAATGATTTATGTGTTATGTGTGACATATCATGAAAATACGCTTTGTACTTCATCTACCTTGTCAGCCTATAAATTCTTTTTGGCAACAAATTGTCTGTTACATTTATCTTCTGACATGGAAATTTTTCCCTACAAGCGGTATGATATGTTTCATGACGATCTTGATCCAACTGCTTACATCCTGCAATGGTTAGTTTGCTTGGAAGAGTTCCATCATTAATGTTTTGACTAACCTCATACCAGAATCATGCATGAATTCCCTTCGCACAGTCAAGACAAACAATATTACTTCTTGTTGTTTTTACAAGAGTGTAGTTATGTATCATTTACATGACCGGTTCACTATACGACATTATGAACTATGTAGAGCTAGACGATACTTTGTATGTATGTAATTGTTATGCCCATCATGTTCAATGTTCACATGAAAAACTATATTTAATCTATTTCATCCGCCAATTTCTCCAATAGAACAGCTTGAAACCTTGTTTTCAAACAGTTTTTATAGAGCCAAATAAATCTGGATTCTGGTTGTTACTAGCTTGAAAACTAAAAGTTTCATGCCTTTCCAACCAAGTCGTACATAATAATATATACACGCGCACATCAACAACCCTGGCAATAAAAATATGTTTGACTTGCTCTTTTTCACAACTGTGTTGGCATTAGAAGTATCTCATCGTGTCCATGCAAGATGTATGTGGAAATATAATAGGCATGTGTATCAGGAACCGCATGATTCTAGTATTTTCTCACTGTTTTTGGTTTTGGATAGGCAAAAACTCATCATCATCATCCATGGATAATCTAAACTGTCGACTGAACAAAACCTACATATACACGCATGTCAACACACGCGTACTTTGGTTGCCACTCCGTTTAGCAGTTTTTTGCTCATTTAATTTCATACCGTTGTACCTACTATGATTATGTATTTTACAGACAACTTGAAAATCCAAAAAATGTACCTATGCAATGTACATGTATCAATTTAAATTGTGTCCTTTGTTCCCAATTAAACTTTTACAGCTAGTTATATCTGCTATTATCTCCTAATCTCAATTAGGTACATCATCTAGACCCGTTTAAATTTAGAGCAAAAAGGCTCAAAAGGTTTGAACTGTTTGATGCCCTTGCTCAATTGAATATATTTCATATTCACAAAACTCATATATGCACTCCTCTAACAGACTGTTTCAAAACACCATAAACATGGCAATTAGCTTTTTTCTGTATCAAAAAAGGTTTTTTGTAGGTGATGGCACGAGAACGGGCAGTCTGGCTAAATGAGGACGAAACACCACGTCGCAGTTTACTCGTAGTAGTATTCTGGCTCTATAAGGGAAACCTAGTCGCTCTTCATATGTGGAGTGGAGGTAATCTGAGAGCGTAGACGGTCACATTTTTTATGTGCTCACGTAACCCGTTCTTGTGTGTCGTGTCCCTTTCCCTTACTCTTAACAACTTGACAAGTTTTACTTTCAAAATATAAAGTTAAAGGAACGTGTAAAAAATAGTTTTTGTTTTTCTAAGTCTTTCTGTAAAAAGTTACCCGTTGACTATATTTTTGACCTTTATTAAAGAAGCTACAGTTCTCTTACGTCATTGCTAAAAAAAGTTTTATACGAGGTGCTCAAGCAAAAAGTAAATGTTCATTTAAAGAAACAAATGGACATTAAATGAAGGCGTGAATTTTGCGTGGGAGCACACTATGTAAGTAAAGTTTAAAGATTATCAAAACTTAGATATCTTATGAACCGATTCATTACATTAACTGATCAATCATATCATTATTAGCAAGCCTGCAAAGAAACATGGGGTTGGTTGGCACACCAGCTAAGTATTCTTATTAGTGAGTTGAATAGTGTCTGGCTCTGTCTGCTTAGTTGGTTACAAAGTAGAAACTATGTTTGCTAAGTATTCTTATTAGTGAGTTGAATAGAATAGTGTCTGGCTCTGTCTGCTTAGTTGGTTACAAAGTAGAAACTATGTTGCAAGATAGCCAAAGAGCAATAATAATCAGACTGAAATCCATCCCCTTGCTGTTATCCATCAATCTTATAGAAATATCTTAATATGTATATTTTTTATGTTCACATGTATTCATTCACTCTCATATAAAAGACATGTTATCAGTTGGGTGAGTTGTTTTAGAGTGTTAAATATAAATATAGTTTTCAGAGGGCTATTTAAGTTTATTCAGAAGATAACTCTTGATTATAAAACTGATTTTGGGTTTAACAACGAGTACCAGGTGACATTTGAGGATTAGTATTAAAAGTTAAAAGAATTAATGGAAGTGGAGGACACATGACTGGTTGAAAGTTAAAATGGTTTTGTACCCAAGAGCTGGAAACATGCCTGGAGCTCAGCTAAACTTAACGTAATTATTATCGCTAAGAATTCAGACTCCTTTCATTCATTTCAAGAATGGATAACAGGGATAAGGTTTTTGCTCTGAGCAGACAAATAAAATGGAAATGTATTAAAAATATCATTTTCGCGAATAACATTCTATTTAGCAAGTTTAGCATTTCGCAGGCAGTTCTGTTTTATTGATGTTTTTTTATGACTTGAAATTTTTCCAGGAGCCAAAGTAATTACCAATAGCTCACACGTGTGTGGCAAAAATAACATAGAACACTTGGATTGACGGATCACTAGCGGTTAAAGTATCCACATCATCCGACAAACTCAGTTGCAATGTGTTGTACCGAAACAATGATAAATTGTGAAACTCAAATTTATCTTGGAGATTTCAGTGGAAATACACTTGAAACAAAATCGTTAAACCTGCAAGATTTATGGAAATCGCTAATTACACAAAGTTTAATCAGTTGTTCTACCCGCATATAGTTTTAAAGTGAATTAAATATAACATAGACGAATTAAGTGTAAAATGATGAACTTAACAATGCAACATCCTGTCCCCACTTTTGGGGACTCATTGACGATAACATGTTATGTGTGTGGGATGCCGTCGTCCAAAGAATGGGCGCAAAAGGCAAGGAGCAGACCAAGTACTCCAATGAAATCATACTACCCCTTTCTCCTACAGTTGACACCGACAACTAGTGCCGTTCTTCGTGAAGACGGGAGTACCTATTTTATGTGCGTTTTGTCATGCGTCTCTGGAAGCACAGTGGAACATGTATGAGTGCCAGCAAGTGATTCCGCCGCCCAATCGCAAGTACAATACGCAAAAATTTATTTGTGCTATTTGTGGAGTGGAAACCTACAGGAAAAGGATACGTGCGTTACCATTCCAGGTTTGTGACTCAATAAAAAATACTAGTTACATATCCCCAACCGAAATGATTTATCATGTAAATATTTTTGTTTTTGAATGCATAGGAATTTCCGTTCCTTGAAAAACAGCGACAACCTGGCAGCATTACATTAGGAAACAATCCCTTGGCTGTAGTTTGCCTGGACTGCTCGGAGACGCTGTGGGCGCAAAGTGCTGAGTATGACAGATGGGGGCTGCCAGTTCACAAGAGGCATTTCAATTGGATGGCGAGACCACCACCACCAGAAGATAGTGTTGAAGCTACAGTCGCTCGATTACCTTCTGGAGAAACCCAGGTACGTCTGGTTTTAAGGGATTCATGATAATTTTGATTGATGCGAATAAAACTATAAAAATTAATATTTTTCCTACATTTTAGCTACCAAGATGTCCTCCAATCGAACCACCACTTTCTCAACCAAAACCGATGGTTGTGGAATCTCCAGCAATCAAAGTAATGGATACACAAGCCGTTTCCAGAGCGAGATCCAAAGGAAAGGGGGACAGTCCGAAGTTAGATACGTCACATTTGTCTTCCCCCGCGATCCCAGGAGGAAGAAAAACGTCATTAACGTCAACAACTCCACCCTCCATTGAGTTGGTTGGGGGATTCCATAGCCAACAGCCCCCTGTAGTGACAGTGGCACCGATGTCATCTCATACAAGTGTAATTAGCATTCGGAAGGTAAGGTTCTCTTTGATTGTTTGGTATTATTCTCAAGTTACGGTGAAACATAACAGATTAAATAATACATGCGCTAATTTCTGTAGGATTCGAGGTCACTGTTGCCACCCGGCTTTATTCCAGCACATCACGGACCTGGAGGTGTATTTCCTCCTACAGGTTCAGAAGTCTACCCTCCGGCTGCTACGTACGTACCTTATGTTTGGGGAAACCCTACCAGAGAACGCGCTGGAGATGCCAGCTTCTATGTTTCTCCGTCATCTTCTGAAAGCGCGGCTCCAACACCAGCCTGGCCTTGGATGGCTCCCTCTTCTTCAGATTTGCTAAGATATCAGAACTACGTTACCAGTCTGCATAGTAGGGCGTAAGTATTCAACACATTAGCAGCCCTTTTTAATTTTATATTATCCGTTTTAATTAACTAATCTTTGAATCGTTTTGTAGTAGAGGAGTTGAGAGCGCTGGATCTGGTAGTCCAACCCACTCCACAGTCTCAGCCACAGCAGTATACGCTGGATCTGAGGGTAGACTTTCAGCAACGAGCACATCTGTATCAGGATCTTTACGGGACTTGGGAAGGCATACACCTGAGGAACAGCGAAATACACCGGCAACTGTTCCAACCAGACGAACTGGAGCGATCGCTCTGTACGAAGAACCTATTTATCACAGAAAAGGCTCTCCAGATCTTAAAACTGGTAAAAGGTCTCCAAAGTTGACTCTAGAATTAGTAGTGAAGCCTGCCTCAAGTGGTGCTACGACCAGCGTCAGTAAATCCTATCCCACACACCCGAAAAAGTTGAAAGAAATCATTGAAACTAGTACCGGTGATGTGGACGCCCCGGCCGAAGCTACCCCAAAGGTTGCCTCAGCATCCTCCTCAACTGAATCTACTTCAAGCACATGGCACATCCCCAAGAAGCGCAACTGGCAAGCTTTCGTGAAAGACAGCCAGCCATCGACTTCCGTCTCAACTGACGCTAAAAGCAAACCACAAGAAATAGTTTTGCACCATCCTAAAAAAAAGAAAATGTCAGAATGTGTTTTTGGCAGCCCTCCTACAAGAATATCGTCTCCGTCCAGTAAAGACGACATTGCAATCAATTATTCCTCCGACAACCCGTGTCGAGTTGGCTCACCCAGCTCGTCAGAAGGAACCTGTCGAGGTTCCGCAATGGACTTGAGTGTCGACTCCAAATCTACAGCTTTAAAAGGTGCTGGTGCTAGTTTCAGAATAGAGTATTTATGCCAGAGTACCACTGGCGCAGACGACCCTGCCAATCGTACATCGGTTATTAAGTGCATCCCAAAGGTTTCCTCGGGGGGCGATGGCCCAAGTGCAAACAGTGATGACGAGTGTGAATCAAGTTCGCGAGCAGATCCTGCCGATGAGCCAGAGAAATTGAAAGAAGAAAAAGACGAAGGTTCTAGCCAAGATACTGGTCAAGATGACAAGGACAAGAAAACGACAGACGACGACGTTAATGCGACAGATGGAAAGGAGGAGAAAGGAGAAGCCTCAGAGGGCGATCAAACAGAGAGGAAGGAGGATAAAAGTGATAATGAAGGTAAAAGCGAGAGACAACAAGAGGACAGTACAATGCATTCTGATGATAATGATAATGAAAGAAAGAATGAGGACTTACCAAATATTGAACAGTTTATAAAAGAGACTGTGTTGGAACTTGTGAATCGAGAAAAGGAACGTGAGAAGAAGCGCCAGGAGACAGGAGCGAAGCAACAGGAATTTCTCGGCGAATTAGGACTCATCACTCCAAACCAACGAACTGGTATGTGATTTGGAAATGATAGTCAGGATTTGCAAAAGCAAAACTAAAAGATACTAGTTTAATTATTCGTTAAGTAGTTTTTATAAAGAGAAAAAAATTGTTTGGTCTCTGTAAAATCTAGACCTTGAACTAAAATCACTTGTAAGTCGACACCAAAGGAACACATTACCACCCTTACAACTCCGACACGAAACTAATTTAGAACGGAAAATTGACAAGGAATTGAAAGAACTTTTACTTAAAGTTGCACTGTCAGATCCCACCTTGTTTGCAGATGCACCGGAAGCAGAAAAATGTAACTTTATGGCTGAATTAGGAATGAAAACAGCTCAAAAGTCAGAGAAAACTAGTAAGTTTCCATTATATGAATACCTTTAGGAAGAAAGGTTCAGGTGTGTCATCTAAAAACGATTTAATTTCATCTCTTTCAGAGCGAGAAGTAAAATGGAGAGTGACCCTTATGGAAAGGATGCGAAGAGAAGTGCGTGATTCTGCAGCACGAGGAGTGAAAAAGGAATGGGAGAAATCAGAAATACTGAAAAAGTTTGCCAGTTGCGATTTGGACTCCTTTTTCAGTTCTCTTAGTTATGCTGCCATGCAAGCTTCCAACGAAGACTTGGACAAAGATATGAGCAAAGAAGAGAAATCTTCTGAGGTTAATGATTGTAAAAATGAAAATAGCGAAAGTACAAACGCCAACAGCCCGACTGGCATGTGCATCAATTATCCTAAGTATATTCCAAGTTATGCAGTGAGTGGGAATGAGCCACCAACTCCTACAAACGGAGAGAATCTTAAAGTCGAAGCTCAAGGTAATAAAAAGCGACACGTGTAGAATAATGTTTTGTTGGATCATACATTAACATTGACATTAACATTAAATTTTGTGACATTTCAGTGGAGTCTGATGGGGATTCTTCGAAGGACGTCTCAAACTTTTCCGAACCAATATTAAAGATTCCAACAGTATCTCCTCAAAGACGGCTTCCAAGCGAGTCCTCCGCCAACACTGCATCGGATACTGACGACTCTGAAACTGGAAAAGCAGATAGGTCTGCTGCCACAACCTCAGTTTCCCAGTTTTCTGCAAAGTTTTCATTGGGTCTTTCTACAGGACCTTATCCGCTTCGCATTGACAGTTTGATTCAGTCTTCGACTACTTACTGGCAACGTAAGCGAGATTTCAATATCAAAAGACTGAACTAATTTTGTGATATGTACATATATTAAATATGATTTAGATTGTTGATTGTATTTATAAAGCAAATTATACAAAATAAAACGAGCGTATATTTAATGTTACAGAGATGAAGCGAAGTATTGATGATATCTTGAACGACTTGGAGAGTTCCAAAGAGGATGTACCATTGGAAGACAAAAATGTTCATGTGGATAAGTTACGAAAGCATTTGAAATCTCAGTTGTCCGACATCAAAGGAATCGAGAAACGATTTCGAGCTGCTGGCAAAGCTATCTTGAATGCATCTCGAAAGAAGGGCCAGAAGAAGGAATGATCTTAAATGTTTCATTTCAACAAACAGTACAACTTTTTGTTCATTGTTCACTAGTTAGGTTTTGTATTCAACCTACGTTAAGACTTCATACAATTTATATTATGTTGACAAAATCAGAGTTGGACTTTCCACTTTTCCTTGCCCCGTTGACTTTCCGTGTTAGATAATGCCTGTTATAGAGTATAAATGTATTAATTTCAGGGTTGCTGTTTTGAATACATGGTGCATATTATAAAGAATCACAACACAAATGTATATTTTTACCGGTGCCACACTGCTTTTGTTTTCTCATTTTTGGGTTGGATCTACAAGTTTGCTAACTTGAAATTAAGTATAATATTATTTAACACAGTATATAAGAACATTTTCTAATTTAACCAGTTTTGAAGAGGCTCAGTTTTAGTTGTTTTGTTTGTAATTTTATTTGACCCATTCATATATAGTTAAGCAGAATAGAAGATAAAAAAACAAGTATATGAAATGCATGCATTTTGGAACGTCCCTTTGAGGCAACGAACTACAAAAGAAGAGAAAAGTTTTATTTTTACATAAACTTTGCGAGATTTTTCTATAACGAGTTACTTTTATGTGAGTTGTTATTTATAAATCATTTCAGTCGAACAAATAACTGCGTTCAAGACGGGTACATAGCTTTAATTATGATAGAACTGTAGTAGTAGAATTAAGCAAACGTAACAGAAACTACGACAGTGGTCCAAATTACAAGTGAATTGGCTACGCAAAATAAAAAGAAGTAGACTATCGCGTATTATGTGTTATGTTCTTACATTTTTTCACATACAGCGAGAAATCGATTGGAAGTGTTTACTTTCTTTCCGTATTATGTTCAAGTCAATCATCACAACATACTCAAAATCTGATTAAAAACGGGCGTATTTATTCTATGGTTATTCTCATTACATGTGGTGAGACACCTTAAAGTTGGGTTTGCGTCCCAATTATTCTTATAAATTAGTAATTCTAGTCTTTCGTCAATAGTTGACAGTTTTAGTAGTGATTAACTGTTAACTTAAAAGGAACGAAGCAATAAAGGAATACCTATTTAAACGCGAGCTGTTTCATTTCTGTTTTGACATTTTCATGTTATGTAAAATGTTATGCATCTCAAGCGTTACAGACATTCTATCATGGAACATGATAGTCATTCAAGGAACAATTCAAACCAGGCTCAATCGCCAATCCCATGAGGCGTAATGATATTCAGTAAAAAAACAAAGACACGATCCGATGTTGCTACTTGAAGGATCGTTTTTCTACAATGTCAAGCTAACGCCTAGGTTATTTTGCGGTTCGATGATATTGGGACGAATATTGTGAAATGTGATATTGTTTTACCTTTACCCATGTTTTACCAAACCTATTGTGCAGTACAGATAAATTGTACCTTCTTTTTTCTTTATGATGTATAACTGGAAAACGTTAGATTCATTCATTTACTTTAAATCCATACTTTTGCATATAGTTTATATTAGGACCACATATTATATGATCTTTACTCATGAAAACACCTTGTCGATGAACGAGCTCGTTTGTTTCTCATAAGAAACCTGTACCCCATCACATTGAACATTTAAGCACGTGCCAACAATGATGCAATGCGTGTTCCTACATGACCTTCCGGAATGTGACTAGGAAGGACTACTACGCTCGAGATTGGAAGTATTGAGATGCAGCATATAGCCCGTAGTCAATGTCGGGATAATTGGCCACTAGAATGGCATTGTGCATTCATCCTACCAAAATGCAGCTATTTAATTTTAACACTAACAGGCAGAAGCTATCTTAGCGCAACCAAGTAGCGAAGATGTACTGCGGTATTCATGAGGTACCGTACCGACCGCGTAATGATCATGATTCTGTAATTTGTAGTAATGTTAGGTAGCTAAAGAAATTATGGTTACGATGTACGAGCAAGGACGGTTTATTGGGAGGTTGATTATATTTGATTGACCGATCTTGTATGATCTTGTGATCCAACTTTTTGATTAATTTGTTTTCAAGTATTAAAGTTTAGTTGTGTTTGTTGCCAGCTTATACAAGATCTTACTGTTTACTTATCTTTCAGTTAGTGTTAATCCCCGGATTTTACATAGCTCACAATGGCAATGAGGCTTTAGCAAACTGGCTCCTGAGTTCCCTTGTTTTTCAGTTTCGTGTATAGCTTTTAGATATGTAATTCATACGGCTAAAATAAAATCCATACTACGTCTTTTCAACTGTCAACAAGTAGTAGAAAAAGTCATTCGTAAAATCAGGGAAATGAATCGTATGAAAATAACAATGTGCGATTCAGAGATTTTACAGCACGAAACATTCAGAGTTTTCTTGCTCTGGCTTTTCCAGCTCATGTGCCAAACTTTCAGCATAGTTTTAAGCTCGACATGGTATATGTATCTACACATACTTTCACTCAAGCGGTGACATTCTTTTCTTTACGTAATAGAAAGGTCACCCTCAATGTCGTTGTTTCTTTCAACTAGGATATGTAAAGTATTAGAAACCTTATTCGCTACCGGAAATGGAGCGATTTTGAACTGCGGACCAGGTAAAATACAAGTGATTTCCGTTCAAGATATGTAATTGATTCATATAGATACAAGATATGGAGAAATCACATTCAAAAGTACCTATCGTATCGTAATAACGATATGATGATATTTTGAATACAATTTCAAGTAATTTACATAGATAACTTCGTCTAAATTATAAGCTTACATTTGTCTAAAACTGTCCATGTAAATATCTCGATACCAAAACGATATTGATTGCTTTATGCAATATATCTGATTGCCGTCATTATCATTCCTGGACAATTTCCGTTCGATCCTTCTTATTAGGCACATTAATCACAATTATAGTGAGCGTTTTCTAATGCCTTACTAAATTTTTCATCGAAATTGTAACATAATAGTCCCTTCCGCTTAACGATATAATATTTTGTATTATTGATTACGTCGCAATATTCCTTCCCTGGTATTTGGCACAAGTCAAATAAATTCATTGTGCGTTGCGCTATATTGCCGATTGCAACGGAAATGTTTCTGGTGTATTCTATCAGCACCCAGAGTAGGGTATACGCGTCCAATGCGTAAAACAATACCATACTACAAATTCTTCATATAAAAGATCGCTGCAAAAAACAGTTACAAGAGCGGACGGTTTATGGATACGTTTACGAACAGAGTCGAGTAGATTTTATTAGTGTTTTTTTCCTCGACATATTCGTTTACATCACGCTAAGTGCTTGGGTAGTTCGTTCGACTTCGACTTCCCCCTCTGCTAAAAGAACCATTTTTTTCCTTTCTAAAACATTGCACGTTATGCTTTACATTCGCACATGTACCAATGCATCAATATTAAACAGTCAACGAGTAAAAGTCATATAAAGTACGTTGCTCTATATACAACTGTGTACGTTATATGGAGGAAGTAGCACTCCGGCACTTGGCTACAAGCGTTTGTGCAGAGAGGAAGTTTTCCTCTTGAGTTTCTTGGTTTCTCTCAGCCTCATCTTAACATTTTGGGAAATTTTCCTGTAGAGATATTGCATAAAACTCTATTCAGCTCTATATCAAATACTGACAGATATACGTCCTATAAGTATACAGCCCTGCCAAAAACCATAATTACACGGCTTCAACAGTTTACGAACATGTTGGAACAGTGTCATTGTACTATTCAGTTGAAAGTTATGAAACTTTTGAAACATTAAAGTTGTTGGCAAGCTGTGCTTCTTCATAAAGAAAAGCTGAGCTGAGACTCTTTTCTGGATCAGTTTGAGAACAATTTCTCGGAGTTGTGACTTCTGTGAGGAGTCCCTTGTTTGTGTGGGTGTGAAAACTTGCATATTGCAAATTGTCAGAAAAAAGTATGTTAATGCATGAGAAATTCAGCCTTAGTATGACTGAAAAGCCTGATAGAATTGATTTATAGTTGGCTACTCAAAGAACACAAAATCTTATCAATAATAAATCTTATCTAAGGCTACTTCATACGACATACTAAGTAAACGTACACAGATAACGTGTCAAGTGGCTTTCAATTCAATGTTTCATACACTTTTTGGTGTCACCGTTAGAGCATAATCACACACGCCATTTCTACCTACACATAGTTGTCAAGTGTGAGTGAAATTCAGTGTTACATAAAAGAAAATAGAAATTGCCGGATACGACTTTGATAGATATAAAAATTTGTGGGATTGGTTGTCGTTTCAGGAACTGCTAGCTAAACCTAAGTCACGACAGCTATATACAAGAGACATTGGTGGCTTCAATGTAAGTACATAGTTATTTCCAACTTCCAAACTTGTAGTTATGCTACCTTTAATAGAAACGTGCTTCACAGTTGTTATAATCCAATTTTCCAGAAGTTCTATTGTATGAATACACTCCAAGGTATGTAATTGAGTTTGGTGTCTGGGTATTGTTTTGTGGTGACAGCGGTTGTCTGCTAACTACATAATAACCTGGAGAATACAAAACTCTAGTTTTGTAAACGATTGCATGAAGCTTTGTTTTCGTAAATGTCTTATGTAATTTTGTGAGTGCGGAGAATAAAACCGTGAGGTTCTATTTTGCGCATAAGTAAAAAGGTAGTCCAAAAACATAAAACCTGGATAAAGTTTCATGACTATAATATGACTGTCAGCATTGTATTGACGCTAACAATTTCCTTTGTGGGAAATGACCACTCCTGAGAACTGGATAGTTCACACCGGCCTAACGATTGATTTTGTCTGCATGCTGGAAATTTCACTCTCATGATTACTTCAATTACACACTGTAGTGAGAAAAATCTACCACGTAAGTGACTTTTAGTATCATGCATCATGCTGGGATCACAGTCGGGTTTGACTTTTGACTTATATAGATGAGAAAGGATTATTGACTTTTTTTATAGAATCGTTGGAGCTTAATTAAAGGCAAGAAAAATATGACTATAGTCATTAAAATAGTTGTGATGTACATATACTTCAATACTAAAACTCCAATTACCTAAATCTTTATAGATAATACAATTAATTATTATAGAGCTACTTCGTCAAAATGACAGACTAGTGAGATTATAAAACAACCACAATTAAAATTAACGGGCGTTTGTATCTTGAGAACAATTGCTATTTATAGATTAAAAATTCACTTTAAAACTTTCGTTTTAATGTGAACATGATGGCATTCCAAGTATAAACCTAGAGTGTTGGCCTATAATAGGTGGGTTACGCCGAATAGGTCCTGTAGCTTGATTGGACCTGTAGACAATGCTAGAAAAGCAATGTTACATTATTAGTTACATGGCCATAAGTGATAGTGATAGAATTGACGTGTAAGAATGTTTCAAAGAATTTAAAGCTGCATGATTTCAAAAGGAACGCTCCCCGGACGGAAAGGGCCTTCTTTACACGGCATTCAACAAAACATTTTGGTAATTGTACGTTTCCCTTCAATGTCACATAGTTTGAGCCTTAGTAAGAATCAATGAACTCCTCGTCAAGTGGCTCTATGGTTTTACCCCAGCTCACACTGTTAAAATATACTTACAGGTAAAGGATCTTTTACAAGGCTGTTGCGTCTTATTTTAGTAATCATGTGGCATTTCAGCTGCAAAACAGTTGTAAGAGCACCTTACAAATAAAACAGGTAAATGTGCGTTTTATCTGCGGCAAACGAAAATATGGGTTGAATGATTGTTGCGTGCTACTTTTGTACTACGACATCATGTTAATGTTTGATGTGCCCCGTACTCATCTTACCATTATTTCAGCTATCCTTTTTTATAGTCCCTTGCATTCTCTGGTAGTAACATATTTTTTCGATGAACAAGTCGACCTACGCCTTGTGTTTTTACATATTAATTTTATTTACTTGGTTGGCAGATGGGAATACAATGCTCGTTCACCATGCTAAAAAAATATTCCCATTGCTCATCTTGCTCAAACAAATTTCAAAGGAAACTGAATTTTTTAATAAAATTTGTTCCTTCTTTCTTTGCGTAAACATTTGGTTTGCATACCTATTACTAAAAATGACTCTCCTTGTGTTCATTTGTTATTGTGAATTTTATTTCTAAATCGCAATAAAAACCGGGAATAGCTTGATTTCCTAAGGTAAATGGTCAAAATAAGGTTATATCCCTGTTGGTAGCAAAGTTATTGCGTTTTTTATTCGGAAAATGCTGAATAGAAACCGAGGAAAAACGAAACAGGATTAATATGAATGCTATTGGCAAACCATGTTTTTCTCAGAGACCAATCTAAACATCAATTTAGAGGAAAAAAGGGAGTTATAAAAGGCTAGCATATTTTAGAAATCGAAATTGGCTCGACTTTCCTTTACACTGTACAGCGTTTCGCGCAGTTCATTATCAACAGTTTAACAAGCATCGCAATTGTGCTAAACTTTGAGCCTTGTATTTTTGCCTTACGGAACACATAAACAACCTAAAAACTTTATGATAGTGTTGTAAGATTATCATTTTTGCGCACTCATTCCCATGCATCAAGGGAATATACGCTTGTAGCTGAACAATCTATCCCCACTGCCGAAAAAACATGTCATTATATTTTGCACAATGAAAACATGTTGCATACAGATGCAAAAAATGTTATTCTTTAAATATCTTCATTCCTTATTGCTGACTTTGTGACAGTTCTTGACATCGCTTTTTGTCACATTGCCACTTCGAAGGCAAAACCATTTATGCTAAACGGTTTGCAGCATTATGTATTTTTCATTATAAAAATTGTCAGAATTGGGTTTACTCATTTGTTATTTCTAGCTACTCTGAAATTATTGGGTTTTGTAAAAAAACATATCCGGAAAAATTTTTTGAGCTCCGTTTTTTATCAATAGATACACAAGGAAAAGTGTTTAATTCCGTAGATAAACTTAGTTGATATCGCATTTGGTTATTTTCCTTTCATTGCTTATGCAAGGGTAACATGAGACAATTTTTTATAAATGAAGCAACACAAAACATAAAACCGTGTTTTTTTATCTTTCATCAAAAATTAGTAGTTTTTTTATGACAAGCTAGGTACTGTTGTTATTATACTGCCCTTGTGTGTCCCAAGGAAGTAAAACGCGTATAAAAAGTGTTCACGGGATAGTTTTTGAGCTCATGGAAAGGAATCTACATGGTTTCATATTGAATTGAATAGTTTTGCATGCTGCTCTACATAGCAGTGATGTTTTAACAGGGCAATGGATAGAAAGAAATATTCTACGTGTTTTTTTCTTAGCTCTCACACGTACATCAGTTTTGGATGAGTCACATTTGAAAAGATGATTTCCTTGTGTGTTACTTGCTACCGCATATTACTTGTTTGTGAACATGACGCAATGTTCATATAGAAAGGTTCACTTTTATCAAAACAAAAACAGAGGCAAAAATGTTGTTATGTGTGGAGCAGCGTTTTTGTTATTGGGTTGGACAAGCGTGTGTTGCTCCCGTGTTGAGAGTTCGTTATAATATGTTTGGTGGACACAATTATTCCATAAGTAAATCCACTCTCCGTAAATATTGTCCAAAATTGTATCTCTGGTTGTAAACCTGATAGTAAACTACGCATTCCAATATACAGCCATTTTGTTACTTAATCCATAAAACTTGACACTTTGAAATTGTTTTTAAGTTTGAAAGTTGTAATCTCTAGTTTGGAAGAAAGTCAACTGTAAAAAATAACCGAATTAGGAATTATCATTGCAACAATTAAATATCGTAAGTAATCCAGAATTTGTCTTTCTCGCTCTGAGATCATACACATAAAACTTTTTGTATTGCGTGTCTATAATCTTGATTGACGGGCCAATAAAATTCAATATGAAACCAATTTCCAGTCTGTAATTTGTGTGCGTTCACAAAACAACCTTCAACTTTAGCTTTGTTACACAACTTTCATTCATGTCTTACTTTTGTGTATTCAAAAAGGGATAGCTTCAAATTGGCAGACTGCGTGTTTCATTTTAAGACTACTGTGTTTAAAACAAAAGTAATTATTACTTTGCTCTGTGTGTTGAACAAATTACTTACTAGAGTACAATCCTCAAAATAACGTGCATTAACCAGAACTTGTAAGCTGTAAGTTATATACAAAAATATGTAACCTATCAGTATGCAAATTGAGACGTAATAAACTACAATTGCTCATTGTAACTTGTTAAGGATAAACTAGAAGTCTGACGTGAGCCCCTCATTCTTAGAAATTATCGGCTGCAAATTGATAAAAATAGTTAGTTGTACACTTGATTTGTATTGATTTTTTTCCTAGGATTTCTCAATCACCACACTCTCGTTTCAGTTGTCAGTTTTTCTACATAAAAACTTCATTAACGAAGGCAATCAAGTGATTTTTGTGAACTGCAAAGTAGTTGCGAAAACTAACCAATAACTGCGAAGTTACTTTACGAGCATGTAAAAAAACTTTTGACTCTGCCTCCGCATTACTATTCTTCTCCATAATGAAGTTTTGTGGGAGTTGAAAGAAAGTTGAGCAACTCTTCAAAATTTGCTAATGGATAGTGGAATGGGATTACGAGACACAACTGCCATATGCACCGTGGGCTGTCGAGTTTTATGTTACAAAAACCACATAAATATTTCGGTATGACTCATTGTCTTAAGAGTATCACTCACCTGAAGTGTTAAATTGAGATTTTGACTGAAAATGAGTTTGGAAAGTTGGTCTTAAGTTGAGTTGACCTTTGGAACACTCAGGATTATGCAAAATCCTGGCTTAATTATAATCAGAGAAAATCAAATACAACCGTTTCAGTTGCAAGTATGGAAGGATTACTTTTTTTAGACACTTGAGACCATTTCAAATATGTTGATTATTTTCGTAGTGCATTTATCTGTATATATTTGCAATTCTTAGATATGGTCACATGCACTACATAATGGTGTATGCACAACGATTCATTGTCAGCCAATAGTTGGTGACAGAATGTCTGCAAGAAATCTAAGATATAAAATGACAAATGTGTTGTATTTCTCAACGTTCTCAACAAATTCCATAAATCTTTTGTGCACTGATTAGATTGGTGGAGTGGAGACGTATGATTCATACTGTGCAGCCAATTTTTCATCATTCATGTGATTAAAGCTAATTTACATTTTATTGTGCTCCAGCGTTTTGTCAATTGCGACCTACGAAGTTCTATTCAAGAAGTAGCTGAAAAGTGGTCTAGCATCATT
>JAAXOA010000238.1:0-28834 GCA_036561885.1 Salina celebensis | reverse complement strand
AACGGTACGACCTGTAGAGCACCCACAGACAGACGGACGGACGGACAGACAGACAGACACAGCCAGCGATCTCATTACTAGCTGAACAAAGTTCAGCTTCGTAATAAAACCTCCTTGCTTTTTGTTCGATCAACATTTTCAGTCAGCTTCTTCTAAATTACACTTCTAATCGTATCTCTACAATAGTCTAATTCGTGAAAGTTCCTTCTGAAGCAGTGGAGAGGGATTCTTAGAAAGAGTAAGTTGATATTGCCTAGAATAATGGGTTATTGGAACAAGACTGGAAACCGGGGAAGGGTCCCTGTTTTCGCGTGTGTTTGATTTGTATCCTTCCTGGGTGGTGGTATTGTTGCAATGATAGATTTTGTGTGACTTACTTAAATTTTCTCCCTAATACATAATAGAAAATAGAGAAGAAAGATATAGAAAAGGATTGGTACTTTGGTACTTTGGTTTAACTGTTTTTTTACAGTTGTTTTAACTGACAACAGACACTTAATCTAGAGCGGCAAAGGTCCTAATTGTCAAGGAGATAGTGTACACGATATTTAGTTTCAGATCAGATCAGATAGAAAATCCCTATCCTTTCTATGTATTCAGTACACGATACTGTACCTGTACCTGATTCAGTACCTGTAATAAACAAACAACTAAACTTCATGCTCCTTTATTTGACTATAATTGTAGCAAACTGACACGTCCATTCATTTTAAGCTGTTTTCCATTTGTATCAAGTTCTAGTGTAAGACATTTTTGTTGGATTGCATTGATTACCGAAATAGGTTCAACTCTGACCTCTGACCATCATTTATATGTAGCAATAGAGTACATTTTAGTATTATTAATGATATTGTACGATTAGAAAAAAAATCGCAACATTGGTATATAATGGATATTTATGTCAAATACTGATCAATTAACTTGAAACCTTGACACTTGATGTGAAGTGTATGTGACCTGTATTTCTTTGTTAATTTCCGTCCGTCCGTCTGTCTGTCTGTCCGTTCGCCATATTTCTCGAAACCGTTGCAATGGATTCAGTTGATAGTTTCAGGGATTCATTATCAGGATACAAGGTTTCCATGAACCGAGTTTGGAATTTTCGTGTCATCAGGTTCCCGATTTAATGGGTCAATTTAAGTTAATTATAATGGTTCGCTAATGACGAAAAAGTATTATTCGTCACTTCGACAGAACTTATAATGCTGATCGTTTTTTCTAATTGTACCTATGGCTAATTATCAACCGTTCATGAGTTAACGACAGTTAAAGTTAATTTTCTATAATTACGAAAGAACGTAATTCGAGATTTCGATAAAACCTCTAATACTTTTGAGTATTTTTGCTCTTCGAACCCATGATTAATTTCATTACCCCAAGAAGTAGATTACGGGACAATTAACTGAGTTTATGATGCCTCAAAACGTTGGAAACGTTTGTTGTGTACTCAATGATTCATGCATTCATTGAATATTATATACATTCCATAATTCATTTGTATCATCAAAATCGACTATGGAAACCCTTTCGCTACTTGAGGATTTCGTGTATAACGGACTGGTTTAAAGAATTTTTAAAAAACTAAAACTGGATTTATTCTGAGCAATCTTTGTCGTCTTTCAAACATACTGATGCAGTTATCCGTTATGTAAATTTTGAAATCGTGATGACATCTTTTTTTATTTCTGTTTTGAATCTGTTTTTATTCCAGTCAGAATTCTGTAATGTAACTCATCTACAAAAAAAAAAATACTTCGTTCCATGTCGTATGTATTTTTTGCAATAGGTTTTGCTGTCCAACACGTCACCTGTTTGTGTTTATCTTCGATTTCGACATAAGGTCTACTTTAAGTAACTAATTCCGTTAAAGAAGTCTAAACAGTAAAACACAAATTTCCACCATCAAAAAAGTGCACGTAAACGTGATGCAAACAGACTTAGCTATCGCTTCGCGTTTTTTCATGACGCTTTCTTAAACAAGAAAACCAAAATGGGCCATGTATCACCTAAGCGCAAGCGTAAGCTAGATCTATCGTCAAGTACATCGGTGGTGCTTTGTTAGAATCTCGGAGGAAATTTGTTGTTTACTGTTTTATTGTTTACTTTAACGAAATTAACAATAATACATCTAGTCTAGTTTAAAAAGATAGGAAGCCATGGAGTATCCCACAATTTTTTCTGGCGAACGCACTGCCCTGAATGTGTTGGAAGTTGCTTGTGCGGAAAAAAATTTCGAAATCAAGTCTGTTATCGAACAAGTGAGCCAACAACCGGTTATCTATAAACATGTCTTCACACTAGCCCAGAATGAAGGACGAAAATTCACCGGTAAGGTTGTACTACAACTAGAACAATGACTTAACTTCAATAATCATCAAATCCATTTAACGGTACAACTTAAAAGTTAAAAGTTGTTTCGTATCCTTATCCAATATTAAACAGCTGCTGGTCATGGTTACACCAGAAAGGAAGCTGGAGAAATTGCAGCCATGAAGTTGTTGCCGGATGTATTAACAACTAGGGAGCTTTTGGAGGACACTTCAATGTGGAACTTGAGTATGCAAACTGACCATGAGAAGAAAGCGTTGTTGGAGCAATCAAGAGCAATCTCCGTCGAACGTACATCATCAGTTGGACCACCAGAGTCTCAAGAAATAATGTGCGTTGACCAAGTTTCGGTGGCAGGTTCTTCTTCTTCTTTGCCAAGTGCTTCTTTTTTGCCAAGAAATCCCGTTGTATTTATCGACGGGGACAACGTCAGTAACGAAGACCTGGCCAAATTGGTAAGTTGGAGGGCCTCTTGAGCATCTGGAGCGTCAATACTGCCTATTTCAGTCAATAATATAGTAATTTATAATAACTCGTTTGTTTGATTCCTCAGATTCCAAAGGAGTTTGACTACCTTCTAGAACATTTCGAAGATCCGGTCGAAGTGTTGGAGACAATTTGTGAAATGATCGAAGCGGAAGTAAAATTTACTTCGGTTGAAAATTCTCCCATTGGGATCATGTGTAATGTCATACTCAAGGCAGATGGATTTGCTTGGATCGGCGACGGCGATTCACAAGTAATTCAGCATGCAGAAATAGCTGGTGGGATTGACCGAAAAGGTGCCATGGATCTAGCAGCTCGAAGAATGTTGAAGTACTTTAGATCCATGCTGAATTTCGACTGATCAAAGTCAGGAGTATGTAGGGAAATTAAGCATGAGCTATTTCTAATAGTATTATAATACAAAATGGCATAACGAACGCTTAGATTCAAATAAAGGAACGCTTAAAATGTAATCTTGTGAATTTCCGGTTTCGGTTTGAGCCAATTCCGGTCTCAACTTTTATTTCTCCTGATTCTTTTATGTAACAATTTCCGAACTGCTTGCATTCTCGTGTGGTTTCTGCTAATCTAATCGTATTTGATTTTTCGTAGACTTGAAACGTACAATAACAAATAATATTGGTAGCATTAAGTACATAAATGCATTTACATTTGAGCTTTATTACATAATTCTTTTCATCTCCCGTATTCATTTACAAAGTTCCACTCCTTCCTCATCAGAATCTCAAAATAAAGTGTCTGCAATTCTGCCGCCTATAAGGACACCTATGAAAGCATTTTAGGCAGACTGTTTGTTTTGAATTAATTCAAATTACGTTGTTGTTGCGGTTTGATGAATGAAAATAGACAGGTAGTGTGCATACTTTGCATGTTTTTTTATCGCTTCACGAACAAAACAAAGGGTCAGAGAAACTTTGACTCTGTACAATATTCCCTCAAACATGTTGCTTGACCTGTTGCGTAGGGTGACTGGACTTCCAATCTGTAAATATGCATATATTTTTAGGCACGACAGATTCATTTTTCTGTGTCCCTAAATAAATAACCTTTCAATTTGTTTTGTCTACTCTACCTTGTTTTTTGTGATCAATTTTATCGATAGAAATCAACCAATGTCCGTGTAATAGCTTTAAAAAAGTGCACAATACAGTGTTATCATCCGTACTGAAGAGCATGTTTTTCTATTTAATGTGAGCCTATTTTCATCTAAATGTACTTTACATCTTCGTCTGATCACAAGCGCATACAACTTTTATTCGCACAATTTCAATTTCAGTAAATTGCACTCAGCTTCTGCTCTAGAATCAATTGATGTTCAATTTTCTTGAAACTGCAAGATCCAATAATAAAATTGGACAATGCCACTATGAAGTTTATAGCAAAGATAGTTTCAGATGAAAACAGAAAACATATTTGAAATTATTAATACATAAATGTATTATAACTTGTAACCAGAATGATTAGAAGTTTTGCAGCCTCAAGTTTCATTTATAAGGCGCACGCTGGGTTTTTACAAGCCAAAAATTGGTAACAACTCAAAGTACAAAGCCTGTAGCACATTATGATGTAACACCACGCGCTATTAACAATAATGCACCATGAAATATTGAAAACTACTTTGTTAGTTGGGAAAAGAGCAGCAGGTAAACAACTTTTAAGTATATAGCAGTCGCAGAAGATATTGCAGGCAATCGAAGGAGTGATATCGAAATAGTCACTATAACATCGTGAGAGCCCCTTACGTAAAAGTGTGCCTTTTTGTTTATATACGAAGCAAAGTTTGTTGGCAGCCGCAGTAGAAGCGATCATGCTACGATCATTCACGGTCAGTGCGGAAGTTGTAATGACAGATTGGCTTGATTAATAAAAGAATATCGAATGCCGGAAAGTTTTTTAGTCGTTTTTAGACTGGTGATGTGTGCGCATGCAACCACATTCCTATTGCTACTTATATGAGAAGGTAGGTAAGAGAGTTAAGGGCTCGGTTGCATAACATACGGTTTCGATAATACATAGTGGGTGTACTGAGGAGTTAGTGATTCAGTGATAATGATGCATTTGGAGCGAGAACATTGATTGGTAGCAACTTGTCCTGACAAGTTCTAAAGAGGTTACTCATTTTTTTTACTTTAAAAACCCTTGAGGCTCCGGTATCAGTTGTGGACGTTTTAATAATCCAAGCGTGACTTTGTGGGATTTTGATTGAAATAGTGTTGAAATTGTGATGGATTTAAGTGGAAGCCATTACCGATTTGTGTAAGTATCCATGTGAACTTTCATCTTTGTAGTTTCACATTCTTGTGGTGATCGAATTTTTTTAAAAAAAGGGAAAGAAATTAGTGTGATTTGTTTGGTGATTACTTAAAATGGGAAGTTTCTCAAGCTTCAAAATGCTTGGGTTTACGTGCATTATTGCAGCTTCCATGATTTTGGGATGTCATGGAGTTGCACCGTTGAGTCCAGAAGAGTTGAAACAAATCCGAGATTTTACCACGAAAGCTCATATGAAAAGGTTACAAAGTTATCCAGACCAACTTATGACACCATCCACACACTACCTCGGACGTAGGATACCTGCGGGAGAAAAACAACCAACTATTTTTATGGAAGCACCAAGCAATACTAATTCTGCTACGGTATCTAAACCGGCTGGGGTGCAATTAGAGCAGCAACCTGTCCAAAACTATCTCATAAACTATCCATTTACCACAAGCACAATAACACAAGGCCAGTCTCAAAATACCCCAGTTTTTCAACAAAGGCCACAGCAAGCTGCTCCACTCCAATTTGTACCTGTTCAAAACGCTGGACCACTGAGGGGACCTCCTCCACCATTGTACAAGCGACCATCGTTCTTTTCATTTGGTGGTCCGGAGTCCTCACCTCCAACATCTCTCCTTCAGTTCTTTTTCCCCAAACGTCCAGCCCGTAGACCTCCAACTTTCCGTACTCCAATTCGTTTCGAATACGCGCAAACTGCTCCAAACCCTGCTGTTGTACAGCACCACCAAAATCTCCATAAAGTAATGGCGCAACAACACTTGCTTGCAGTCCAACAACAACAACAGCAGCACCAACAAGTTCCATCAGGTCAACAAAGTGCCGCTCAGCCCTCTGCTATTCCCCTCACTGCTCAGTCAACAACGATTAAAACCACTGTTGGCTCGCAATCCAATCCAACTTCTGCGGCCCCTTCGGGAACTGCCCAAGGATCGTCAAATCCCGCTGTCGTGACAAATTCTGGTTCTCCCATCCTCATTCAAAATTTCCAAGGGCAACATAATTTCATTCCTAATCAGTCCAATGGCCCACTTTTCAATTTAAACCAATTTCACCGTGAAGTGCAATTTTTTGGAAAGCCAGTCGGCAAACCTGTCGTGCCTCAAAAATTTGCTCCTTATCCAAAAGGTCCAGCATTCGTGACACAAGGAAGACCTGTCGATGAAATAAACTATATTCAAAAGTTTGCTTCTCCACAGCATGAATTTTCATTCCTTCCTCACGGACCACATATGCCTCCGGTAGTTGCTGGTCCAACCTCAACCAGATTTGTTAGCCCAGTTAGTTTCTCTCATATAGAACAAATGCCTTTTGCCATCAACCAACCTCAGCAACTTCCTATGCCCATGGTTGTACAGAGCCAGGAATTTCCACATTATCATTTTACTACTACCTTCACTGCATCCAATAATAACAACGGCAAAACTAAGGCAGTTACCCCATCTGTCACTCCAACTGTCATAATTAATACACAAGTTGGAGATGCCTCGTTGAAAACGCAAGAAGCACCTGTAGCGAACACACAAGCTGCTTCTGTTCAGTCTACAAGAACTCACCGAGTCAAAAAACTTCGTCCACGTACTACTACCACCACTGTCCCAACTACAACAACCTACTCTCCACTTCCAACAACGACCCAGTCCCTTGGTGACGTTATCTTCGAGTCTGCAAAAGAAACCAGAGAGTTCCATGACAGCGCTCACATTTCCCCTCCAACTATAAGCAATCTTGATACCGTTGTTGTAAAGCCGAGAAAAGCAAAGCAACAAAAACTCCATCAGCATCACACTGAAGTGGTAGGATCGCTTCCAAAGGCCTCAGTCGAATCCAGCGTCGTTGTCGCTCCTTTGACGTATACCGAACAAACCCAAGAGCCTCTTATTTCAACATCCTCTCCACGCCCAATCACAAGTACCCTAGTGTCTGTGAGCACGGTCAGCACTACTACTCAGGAACCCATCCCTACCGTAAAACCCAAGTTGGTGAAATCTGGTCATAAAAAGCATCACCATCACCACCAAGAGAAAAAAGTGACTGCGTCTGGAGCTGGGCTTGGAGCTGTCACCGTTGAACCCTTGAGACTCACATCTACTGGAGCTTCCACCACGTCCACTTCATCTTCCTCATCCAGCAAAAGTACTCTTACCCCTGCTGGCCGAGTAGTTACGACTTCCATTACCAGCCGTGTTGTCTCCACCGGGGCTACCAATCCTCACAAACGTTACCGGTTGAGAAAAGTGAAAGTCCCGAATCCCGACGCTATCAAAGCAAACAACAGATCAACTACAACACTTTCCTCATTATCCTCCTCCTCATCAACATCTTCGACAGCAAATCTCCCATCAAGCACAACTCCATTGAGTACACGCATCCCAAGATCAACGACAACTACATCCGCAACAGAAAGCTCATTATCAACTACCACCGTTTAATGGGCATCAGTTTAGTGGATACATTGAGAAATGCCCAGATATAAGTAACATTATGTACAAAAGTTGTCAGTGCTGCTACTGATTATGTAAAAAAATATACCTCATCGCCCCTTTAAAAGACTTGTCTGCAAAACATGCTAGTAAATCTCGTTGTCAGCATTCCTAATCAATTCTTTCGAGTTGATCTGCAACTAAAGAGGAAGGTTAGCGGAAGGAAAAAAATGGTTTCACTTTTTGCAACCTCGCAAACATAAACAAACCTGGCAGACTTGTCTGACTTTTAAAAAAGATTCAAAAGGTGACGATGATGGTGAAGTGAGACAGCGTTACTATCTACCCTTAAAAGGATCTTGACATTTTTTATATGAAATGCGTATTCATATCGTAATCTGAAATGTTTATGCAAGCTTGTGAGATTATAGCGTGCGGGTTATTATGCTCACTTTTTTTTCTTGTTGGAATTTTGTTGTTGTTTTTTTGTATACATATTCAATTTATCACTTGAGAGGAACCTGCCATTCAAAGCAAAGTTTCTTGATGTTCACGTTTATAATTAATTACAGATTATTATTATATACAACATGGTTGTACAACTTTTATAACATGTGAATCGACCAGAGTTAATTTTAGGTGCCTATAATTATTACTGTGCAGGATTTATTTATCAATGGAGCTCTTCACTTTTCCTTTTTTTAAAAATACAATATCAATTCGCTTACGAATCAGGCAGGCATTAGTGTTTTAATTTGGGGATGTAAATTTTGTAGACGTTTTATTCTTAAAAGTTCGTAAAAAAATTGATGATTCAACATTCAACGCATTAAAAAGCGGCATGAAAGGTACAATCAACGAAAATAGTAGTTACACACTTGCACAAACGTAGGTTCAGATTTCTTGCAAGAGATTTAGATACTTTTGATTGTTTGATTTACGTAGGTAGTTTGGCTTTAAAACTAATAGCCTTAAGGGACATTGAAAATTGAACTTAAAACGGAAAACTAGCACTAGTGCTCGAAAAAAAAGTTATGTGTTTGCTCGACTGATTATCATGCTAATTGTTTATAGACAGATTAATCAATTATGCTTAAAAAGTTAACCATTATCTGAGTTTGTTTGCACATTGACCTTTGCCATATGCAATTTTAGATTTTGCAAGAGTACAGAAACAAAATTGCAATTAAAACGACCTCAAGTAAAATCTTAATTGGGTTGTTCATGAAGCCAGTACTATTGTTTGAAAATATCAATACATAAATTTAGAAAAAATTATCGCAAAAAAGGTACTACAGCAACATAATTTTATTTTCATGTACCTTTAAATCTGCATGAAATATTTATGTTTTACCACTTCAGGGCGGGCACAGATCAATTTAGACGTAAGACCGAATTATCATTACAGATTAACGTGGGTAGGCAATTGTGGTCAGGTTTCTTTTTAAGAATGGTTCAAGTAGCAATGAAAGTGAGAAGCTGTTCTTCTCAATTTTGTTTGCGATTATGATAAACAGTAGCCAAAAAGGGCAAACAGAACAAATTACCCAATTTGTATCCATGAGATCATTTTCACTGCATCTTGATTTGATTGACAGGGAGTGTGATGTATTTTTTAAAAGAAAATTTATACCACACGCATCCATGAAAATGTTGAACAGTACTTGTGCATGCATTCCGTCGAGTTATTAAATAGCTCTAATAAGGTTTTTATTGGTTGAATGAATGTTGAGTATTTCAAGAGCCTGCACCCTTCATTAGTCTTGTCGAGTGCGTTAAATCGCATTCTTCATGACAAAAGCTTTTCAGATCAGTTAGGACTTGATTGAATTAGTTTAATCTGCCGTGATAGCATTGTTTGAACAAAATGCCATTAGCGCAAACATTAATTTTTGTTGCAAAGAATAGGAATTTCAAGTATGAAATGATTTAATTTTAGTATTTGTATTTGTTGTTCTACACCGTACCTGCTTAACATCCTGCTGTTTAGCTGCTTGCGATTAGTTTGTAATTGATAAGGGTAGTCCCTGAAATCTCTTTTATGATGTTAAAATACGTTTTAAATCTAACTATTCACAATTAGCGTGTTTAACACGCTTCGAGCCAAGTTTTACATTCATGCAGTTTTTGTAAAAAAAATTGAACATTGTGTGTCTTGTGCCTAGCCAGATAATAATCAAATTTTATTTGTAAACAGTATTCTATCATGGTAAATCAGTACCTCTTAATTTTAATGTGTAATACTTTCTTTAAAAATCTGGTTTTAGTGACAGTCATACAATATCTCTGAAAAGGAATGAATCAACGCTGCGTTTTTTTTCAATCCACAATGATTGTGAATTTGGTGCTATAATTTAAAACAATGAACCATAATATTGTTGCCAAAGCTTTTTGTAGCGATTTGCCTTCGTTATTGCTATTTGTAATGTATTACGAAAAAATACTTGTGGATAGTATTTTCCTTAATGTCTTACTTGCCATTTTATGTCAACCCATTTAGCTGTATCGCAGATAATTGTCTTGATGTAACAATCTTTCCAGGTGTGCATGATGCAGGTGTATTAGGTGTCTTCAAAAAAACTTTCAATATTTAAAGAAAGAGCTCCTTTGTTGAGGTGGGTTTTATGCTATCAAAGCTGAATGGTCATTTTGAGTGAAATATCTTTTCTAGTCTGTATTTTTCTGTTTTTATTTTGTACTAAAGGAATAAAGTGAATAAAAAACATTTTATCTTATACAACCATGTACGGTTTTTTCTTAATTTATAGAGATACAATAATGTAGTAAAGAATGTTTTAATAGATTTGAATTGTACAATATGCTTAAAACTCATAGAAAGACATTAGCTAAATGACGATGCACGTATTGAAAAGTTTGATGGAATCCGCACCGTGAAACATTAACGCAAGAATTGATGCATTCATTCACGCAAAGTAATGACTAATTCATTGTTCTCTAAATTCATCATGTTACATATTTAAGCTTCTACGGTAATTAGCAAATTATCAATCAGAGCGTTACAGTACACATGTGACGTGTTTGTAGAAGATGTCTGATGCAGAAGGAATCATGACGGCAATGCAACATTTTGTTGCCGAAGAAGATTACTCTCACGTACATGGATCCCATTAAAATGAAAGCAGAACGAAAATTTACATGTGTTTACACACAAAATTTAAATCTCAAGACAAGAACATATGCTTGCGAAAAACATAGTTCTTTGAAGTTTGTCATTTAAAATAATGTTGCATCTTCCTCTGTCTTATCACGAAAGGGTAAGAGTTCTAACAACCAGTAGCACAATTGGATAAAGGAGCGAGCGGTTACAAAATTCGGTATGGGTTGTTTGCGCCTCGCCTGATGAGCTCTATCGAATTAGAAAATTTTGTTTCGCTACATACGATACAAATTAATTTTAATTAGGCAGATAATTAAAGGGTTGACAAATGACAAAACAAAATCAAATTCACACCAGATCTTACTTAGGGTCTCAGGTTAATGATTGCAAAATTTCAGTTCTGTAGTCCATAAAGTTCATGAGATTTCGTGAAGACGGACACACGGGCGGACAGACAGACAGAAAGCACACTCTGATGCTTCGAAAAATGAAAAATAAATTAATGACGTTACAAGATTTACACCTTATGTCTTTCGTTGTGATGTCACTTTTAACTTGCGAACACACAGTGCCTTCATCTGTCTTCATTCATCTTGTTTGAAACATGCATGCCGACATCAAAGGACCATACATTATTCAGTCTGGCTGGACATCCTTTAAGTGAAATCTTGTCTGAATCGCTTAAATAATATTACTATTACTTTACAAAAGTTCATCATCTACCATGAAAATCCCAGTTAAATAATAAATTCTTTGCGACGTCCATATGTATACTCTGCTTTTAAAAGAAAACTTTCTAAATGCAAATTCTGGTAGTGATTTTATAAATCTTGATGGCAATATTGGGGAAATGGAGTCTCAACGTCAAAATCGGTATTTTATGAGGAATTCATTGTTACAAACCATGCATGTAGGTTTTAAAGGTGCGTGCCAAAACGTAATAAATCGTTGTAACTATAGAATTAAAGATTGCGAATTGTTGCAGATATTACGTTAAACAACACGTGAAAATGAGCTCAATCGGTTGAACGGTTGACGAGCTACAGGAATAACCACTTGACCCACTTTAAACCCCAGAAGGAAGGAATTGGAACCTGCAATTTTGGGACATTATATACCTTATATAGGTGTATCATCCTACAAAAAATTAACCCCGGTTGTCTTTAAAAACCTTTCGGGCACCTGGAGGAACCTGCCAAGAACTTTTCTCTAAGAATTAATTAAATTAAAACCTATTGATCCTTAGGCACAGTCCTATTGATCCTATCGGTTGAACTGTTCCAGAGCTACTGTAGTTATCATTTTGCCCACTTTGAAGCCCTCTAGAACGACTGGATTTTGCATCATGGGCTTTCCAGTGATGGATAACATGTAATGAATTATTAAAGCGAATCGTGAACCCGAACTCAGGTCATTATGCAGCACTATTGGTTTGTGATTATTTTGTGATTCTTCACACGCCATGCAAAAATACATGTGACAAAACTTAGGCGCTGACAGGCACCTGAAACTGGACGACCTGTAAAGCACCCACAGACGGACAGACGCCGTCAGCGATTTTAAAGTTGATTGTTGATCAAAGTTGGGCTTTGTAACGACAAAAGCAAAATGTATTTTTACTTTTAGTTTTTACTTTACATACAGAATTGCCACAATGTGATTGTGTAAAATAGTATTGTACGATTTTAACTCCAGTCTGCTTAATAAAGGACTACGAAATACGGTAATACATCAACTGGTTATAACTTCAACTCGTCCTTCATTGAACTCGTCTAACTCAACTCGTCTCCCGACAACTCGCTCTCAGTAGGGAACTCGTATTACGCGTAACTCGTATAATGTTTGAAATCGTAGTAAATCAGATAAATCTATTGAGAAAAACATTTTTCACGATACCTCTTTGTGTATTACCACATTTTTCCGTCGATATCAAGTACCAGGTTCACTGCCTTCAGTTTAAGAATATCTTTAGATCGCAATGTTACGGAAAATCGCATGTGCATGTTTGTTAAAGCACAAGAAATGCAAAAAATACATTCATTTAATGTTACATATGAAAAAATCTCTAAGAAAATTATATCCGACGAGTTTACGTTATACGAAAAAAGTTCAGTACGAGTTACGCGTTATACGTGTTGATGAAGACGAGTTACCTATGCATACGAGTTGACGACCGACGAGTTGATGTACATTCCGAAATACATATCACTGGCACTGCTGCCCCGTCCGCACCAAAATTCTTTTTTTTTTCAACACAATCAGTTTGACTGTTATTTAATTCATGGCAGATTCAGAAAGACACACACAAACTGACACAAACATTTGCTCAAAGGAAACTTCCCAACCCCTTTAAATTCTCAGCATTCAAAAACTTGAATAGTGACATAGGCTACGTGCGTACATTGTAAATGTGTACATCGTAAAGAACAGTGTATCTCATTTGCTTACTTTTGCAGGTTGAACAACTTTATTACTCTTTTATGATTCAATATTTGTGAGCAAGGTTATTCCGTCTTTTTATTTCCGTTACAAGTTTCCTTACCTGAGAATAAAATTTGATAGAGTGCGTATATCAATTAAAAATGAGCTCAGAAGCAAAATATATGCACAGCATGTTGCTGTGCAAACCATATCGACCGCAGTATGTGCATTCAGTGCATTGTATTACGAATGACGAATTATCACTTGATTCAAAGATGCATATCAGTGATTTCAGCAAATGAATAATAAATGGTGGAATAGATACACACTGTAAGTATATTTTTGGTTGCTTTTATTCATTTTTTTCAAAAACACCTACCGACAATAAAGAAAAAAATCACACCGGTAATAATTTAAGAAACGGACATCAATTTTGTGTTAACGTAAAGTCACAAAATCTAAAAGAAAAATGACTGAATACTCGAACAAATAGTTTGGCAGTTTCTAATATTAGTGATTTACTATATTGCTATCCATTGGCAAGAAACGCATCAAATGGGTATACTAGTTGTGGTGGTTGTAGATTGGTTTGATACCAGGTGCCGTTAATTTAGTTATGATATTGAACAACTTAGGCCACCTTCTCTGAGCCGTTGTAGACATTAATACAAGCTATGTATTAATATAGTTTCTATGATATATTCTTGGCAGCATATATACTTATACACATGATTTTTATTAGAATATCATGATATCTAAATTTTACGAACAGTTAATAGAGATTATCAGGAATCACAAACAATGAACATCGATTTGCCTTTGGCACCAACTGTATAACAATGTCACAGTTAATAAAACAATCAACTGGGCCACAAAATATAAATTAAACAATTAATGATAAACAAATGTTAATACCTAATGACTCTTCACAGCTAAATTAAAGGAGAAATACATTTTGTTCATGGGTTTATTCAACAGTACTTAACATCTAAAATAAATAGGCACATTTGGTATGTTTCAATTTGTATTAATAATGTATTCTCTACGATGGCTAAACGTAAAGTAATCTTAATATAAAACCCTGTTCTTTCTCGATTGTTAATCGTATGACTTAAATTGTACGATTTGTATGATTGTTGTAAATTCAATACTTGGTCATCATACCCAACAATGAATTAATGTTCGAATTTGGTTGATATATCAAGCCTAAATAATTTTATACTGATAAAAATAATACTCAATCATGTTCTTGTTCGCTTATCGCCCAGTCCTATGTCCACTGAGCAGGAGTAAGGTGGGCAATTCAGTAAAATGTAATGAGCGGGTTAAGTTGAGACTTGGGTTAATGAAGACATTTTAGATTTATAACAGAACATTTTGTTAAGAATAGTAAAAGAAAACTAACTAATGACTATTGAATAGTGAAGAAATGAGAAATGAAAGATGAAGACAAGAACTAACTAAATTCTAATGTAGTGTGTATAAATATCTCATACCAAAACTTAATTTGAACTTTCAACTATCCGAATGACAAGATACAAGTGAATTTCCAACTATCCATAATCCGTAAAGCATCTTATATAAATTTAGGTGGCTTGGGCGGAGGCGTAGGTGGTTTGTTGTCAAAATGCTAATAAAGAAAATTAGAGATTTGAACATTACACATAATTACTGTAGTTTGCTCAGTCATAGCTCATAGAATTTAATGACAATACCTTAGACAATTTTGGTGGTAATGGTGGAGCCGGACAATCATCGCTGGACACATCATCGGCTGTGCCCGAGTCAGGTGAATTAACAGAAGTCCTGCTTCCAGGCTCCGATGTGTAAGTATTGCCTCTAGGGAATTCGAGTGAATTGACTGATATAACAGAAGAACGGTTATCTGTGGACCCAGTTCCAGTCCAAGATTGGCTCTTCCTCTGTTCTGCTTGGGATCTTGGTGGTCGTTGTGAAACCAGCTATTTAATCCACAATAGGATAAGTTATAAACATTTAAAATTGAAAAATATGAAATTCAGGAATTTACCGTTTGAGTGAGCGTTATTAACGACTCTTGCGAAGTTTTGCCTTCATTTGTTGAATCAACTGGTGGTAATCTCACTGTAGGATACGTGGGACCGTTTCTTGGTAACGTAGCACAACTGGGACTGCTGACAAGTTGCTCCCCATCCATGCTCCCTGTGAATGAGCTTTGAGATACACGCTTGAAGTATGCAAGTTTGTTATGCGATTTGTGTCTATAAAGAAAAGTTAGGATCAATAACACCGTTCTTAAGGATTATGTATGCTATTAGAACGTACTTTGAATTGTTCTGATATAGATTGGACGTTGATGGAAATGATGGCATTTTTGGAAAGGCGATAGATCCCCTAGGTGCCGATTGTTGGTCGACGGTTCTCAGTGTTGCCTGGGAAATCACTGGTGGAGTTTCTCTCATCATTGCTTGCTGCTTTTTCGAGGCACGGTCCATTTCTCGTTGCAAAGTTTCATCCCTAATGTCCTAAGGTTCGAAAATTAAAACAAACGTCATTTAAAATCTTCTCCGTATCGATTTATGGTATGATGCTTCTCATCCTTACCCTTGGATCCACATGGTAGAATTCTTCAATATGCGTCAAAAACTCCTTAAATTTGAGTTCCAATTGCGTATGCAACGGCTTCATAACTGGAGTTGATTTCCTTTCGTGGATCTAAAATACAAAAAATATGTCAATTTCATCCTTATAGCATAAAGTAAATGTTCTGCTACAATTACTTACTCTTAAGCATTCCTCAATAATTGGAGTTTGGCCAACAATTAACCGCTTGAGTTCCTCAACGAGACCAACTTCATTCGGATGATTTTGCAAATATTCAGGGGTGAGAAAAGCCTTTTTCATCGACAAATACATTGTATATTTAAAGTCACATTCATTTATAAGCTCATTCAGCTACTAAACTACAGTCAACAAGTAGTTTTCACAAACCTTTTCATAATTAGCAACACCCCCCATTACGGCAGCTTCCAAGATTCCGTTAAGTTTCATTGACAATGGATTCACATTCATATAGTTAGGATTTAGGCAATGCTCTAGAACCATTTCACGCAGTGTTTCATTAGTTTTCCCGAGCGTTTCGATCGCATTCAAAATGGGTGGGATCTATGTACATAAAGTATAGTAAGTCGTGTTAAAGTAACACTCGGTGAAATCGTGACAATTTAATTTCTTCTTTTTTCAATTACCTTTGAAGCTAAATGCCGCTCTACTGGAAACCAGCCCATGATTCCTGGAAATGATTGCGTAGTCCATAATGTGTACCTATCCAGCCATAGACTTGCAAATTCGTTTTCTTTATCTTTAGGTTCTTGGTGGTACGGTCGTGAGTAAGTAAACTTGTCTACTTCGTTGCATTTGTAATACTTTCTAATATTCTCATCCGCATATTTCATCCCACTGATCCTTTTAGAAGAGTTCATCACAGGTTCAACAGAGCAGATTTGTAAGTCTAGGAAATAAGATAGAACATGGGTAATTGGGATTTTTATGTACAGCCTCAAAACCAAAAAGGAGTCTGGTAAAATAAAAAATTACATTGCCGATTAGAGTAGCGAACATCATCGGATGGAACTTCCAATGAGCGGAGGAGTTCTGCCCGGGGGTATCTCTCCAACATCCGTGCATGAAAATCGCTTATATGCTCGTAAGCCGCTCCTCGATAAATGAACACCTACGAATACAGTGATTATGGATTTGAATGCAATCGATAATGAAATCACGCTTGTATATTCTGATTGGCTGGATAGTTACCTTATCTTGCAAAAACGAAGGAAAATCTCGTCCATAGAATGCTACTCTAAAATACTGAGGTGCAAATCGTGCTTCCTTCAAGATCTTGTCGTAATATGTAGCCATTTTTTGCAGTAGATTGGGAAGCTGGGAGTAATTGAACATTTCCTCGGCATATTGCTGCCGAAGTTCATCACACATTTCAATGGCACACTCATACATCTGTTAAAAATTATTGTATTAAATGGAGGGTCCAATCTCATTCTTCTTTAAGTACTGATTAATAAAGTTATACCTTCGCCTTCCTGAAGTAATCAATTATCGCATGATACAAAACTTCTTTGAGCTCACACTGCGTGGTCAACGTAGGGTGGCGATTTGGATTCGTTCGAAGCGTTGGAGGAATTTCGTCGTCACACCATTCCAGTTGGCGGCTGTGGAGTTTAAGAGTGTATGCTGCTTCAGTGAAGTTACCTTTGAGAACATGAAGGTCATGCAGTTTATATAGATAACGAAGATACAGTTCCTTTCTGTTGATTTCTTGGCTGAACTCCTGCAAAAGTATGGAAAATACACAATAAGTTTAAATCGTATAATGAGAATGAGACATACATAAATAAGTAAGTTAGTACAATATAATCGTAAGGATCTTACCAACAGATTCACTATACAACTCATTCTATTTGCAGAATCCTCCTCAAACATGACCTCCCGATACTGCAGTAACAAATCCATCAGCTTTGTAACAGTTATAACCATATTTAAACCCTGTTTGAAAAATGTTTGAAAAACGTTATCATTTGAAAGTTAGGCCAATATAGTCATCTTATACGGACAGTGGTTTCGGAGCTCACCGTATCTCTCAATCCAGTTCTGTTATTTTTGCATAGCTCCTCCATTGTACCGTAGAAAATATCTCTGAATTCAACGTCGCCTTTGCCTCCCTCAAAACCATCCACCACTTTCCGTATCAGCTCATCTTCAACTTGTTCGAAAGATCCTCTGGAGTTCTTTTCATGCAACGCGTCGAACTCACAGTGCATCATGTCAAAGAAAATCGGAATTGTAGACCGTCTCACGTCCGGCTCTGGCACAAAAGCCATGTCCAAAAATGTTCCAACCATGTTAGGAACAAATCGATTACGCTTAGACTCTCCTAAACTGAACCACATCAAACGAATCAAGTCAGTAGCCCGCTTTCTCATATCTCCATAGTTCTGCGAGATGTAGTTGCGCTTGGCTGGCGGAAATTCTTCCAGTTGGAGCGAATTTTGCGTGAGAAATGAAACCGCACTTTGAAAAAAGTTGTTCCATGGCGGCTCCTCAAATGGTTCAACGAATTCTGCTTTCACTATAGCCGCAAAGTGTTCGAACGCTCCGATAACAATGCTGCAATGGTTTTTACAAAATTATGTCACACGGTTTACTTGATAAGTGATTCTGATAAACCCAGGTTCAGTAAATGTCCCTTTTGTATAACTGACCTGTTCTGAAGCAAAATCATTTCGTTCCAATCCGGAGGAAAGTATGTCTTATGAAATAAATTTTTCAAAACGACTAGTATGTCATTCACAAACTTGAGCAAGCTTTGCTTTGGATGAATTTGTCCCGTCTCCTCTCGAAGTGACTTTATCAAGATATTCACAATTTCAAATTGATAGCTATTCATTTCTCGTAACAGGCTTAGGAATATTGCAACCATGTTTCCCTGTATGTAATTAATCATACCAATACATTTAGTTGCTTAAGATTTCATTTCAGACAGAATAAATGTTCGAATTATATATTTTGATCACCCTACCGCCAAGGAGTCCTCGTCACTCATAGTTCCAATAGAGATGATAATTGGACGCAGCAAAATCTGCATAACGTAACAAACGTGGTGCATCTTATGCTCGGGTGGCTGTTTATGGAATATGTCCATAACGTCTCCCAAGAGTGCTACACAAATGTCCGTCTACAGAAGAAAACATTGATTTTAGGTTCTTACGATTAGTAAATTTCACAGCGGTAGACCAATTTACAAACATTGCCAACAAGTACTCACAATAATTACAACAGAGCAGCCAACATATAAAAATGGATATCCACGATATACATACTTGAATTTTATGTACAAAATATTCCTCTTGGACACTTCCAAAGTTAGTTCGATGTACAAATGAGTTTTAAGCGATTCGATCTGACGGACACCACAACCGACATAATACAACACAAACAATGGAATGGACAGACATTCGTTTTCTTCGCAATTCACAAAATAGCGACTTAAAATAAGCGACGCAATGTTAATGTTCCAAGTTAGAGGAAAAGCACATGAAGCAGCATTCTAAGACAGATAAGTAAAACAAACGACAATATAAAGAAGCAACAACAAGAGACATGTAGATTGTTAATGGCAATTAAGATGTTAATTGAAAAACCTCTTCAAGCCGAGTTGCTGAGTCAGCGGTTTGGTATTGAGGAAGAAAGTCCTCCGGAGCAGCGCCTAGGAGAGCCTGGAGCTTTTTACTCTTTGTTCCAGAATGTTGACTTTCCCAAGATTTACGTGGATCCTACAGTAGTTTCAATATTCGTAGAAAACGTGATGAATTAAATGTCATTCAAGAGTCTATCATTTAGGTGACCACCATAAAAATACAGCATCATATTAATTTTTAGGGTTGTATCTGTAAGGGAATTAGTTTTCTTGTGGTCCTACGCATAGATTACTATGTAGCTCTACAAAATGTTAAGCTAAGAAAAGATTGTGTAAAGTTTCAAATACTTGATTTTCTACGATTTTTGTTTGATAAATGGTGCAGCAGGCTGCAATTAGCAGCAATTAGTAGCCCTTTGTTAGGTGAAAAATATCAAGTTAAAAGTGAATCAAACCAATCAATCTCAATATCGGAATTGGCGAGGGTAAAATCAACATGAAATTCATTTTATAAAATCAAACAAATCTGAAAAGAAAAAGCCGTAAATTGTAAATTTCTCACCTCTTGATGACCTGGTAAATGGTTCTTTATATTATCTGTGACTATTGAAATGAGCATGGTACGACATTCCGCATCCAAGAACAGCTCTGAATGTACAATATCTGTAATGAACTGGAGCTTTTGTTTCGTCAATTTTCCCGTCGGAATTTGGTGTACCAATGCAACCAAGCGTTCGCTTAAGCGTGCAGGAGGATAAACTTGAATGAGGTCTCCGATAATGGCAGGAATATGCTTCAGACAAGCTCCTTCGACTAAAATGTAAGGATCCTGGTACTGTTCACGTTTGTACAAAAGCTTTCCCATTGCAACAAATAAGGATTCGATTAGCCGACCGAACTCTCCATTGCCCTCGTCATCTGCATCTTCCCCTCCACCGGGCCTATCAAATACAAATTTATATCCAGTTTTCAATATAAACCCAGGAGACATTGTTTTGAACTATGTTAAGACATTCACTTACATGTGCAACACAATTTTGTGGTTTTGAAACGACTTGATAATGAACTTGAAGAAGAATTCAACACTCTTCATAATCTTGAGAAGTTTCTCCGGTGAGTCACTCTTGATAGATTTTTCCAGCTCCTGAGTTAGTTTGCTATACATCATATGAAGAAATGTTAATCATATTTTTGATACGAGATGATAGTACAAATGAGATATATCTCAGACAAAACAATAAATGTTGTAGTACATGTAGGCAAGTGTAGAGAAAAACCCATCTTCAATGTAAATGGACAAAACAGATTGGAAATTTTGGTACTTATGGTCCAGTATCAATCCAAATATGTATATCTACAAGAGAAAATATAAAAATACACAAAATTAAAATTAAAATGGAATTCTGTTTATTTCCGTTGTAGTGAGTCAACGGGATTTTGGCTAATGCACTATACATACCAAACAATCAAAAACAGGTCTGTCACAGGTGGTATTGGCCATTTTGCCAGTTTCGTACTTTCGTAATTCGTTTGGATCGATGGCGCTTCCAAGCGTAGAACTTCGCCCAGATTTTAGCTCTGTTAAAATTGGATCTACTGGATCCACAAGAATTGTAAAAAGAGCGTCGAAAACGTCTGTAAGAAACTTGACTATCTCTTCGCCTTTAACTTGTTGTACTTTTTGCAAAATTCCTCTCAGCTCGTCCAGCAAATAAGGTATCAGTTGCCTCTGTCGGTCCATCTATCAAAGAAATTAATTAGTTTACTTACGTAGAAATTGCTTACGTTTTAGTCTAGAAATGAAAAAAGAGACAGACAGTGAGTCTCAATTGAAATTACCTCTGTTTTTTCTGCAGTGTTCTTCAGTTTTGTGACCCATTGTAACAGCTCCAGAAGGTGAGCATCTTGTGTAAATTTGGTTGAACATAAAGTTGTTTTAATGTAGAAGCAGTCTTTTAGAACTGAACTAAATCCTGTTGGACAATAAGGTTTGTTTGTCCCTTGGTTTCCAGCTGTGCGTTCGTATAGCAACGTTAAATATTGGACCTCAGACTCTTTGTAATGCTTTGGATCAACCTTTAGAGATAAAAAACGTCATAAATGGAAACTTTCTAAAACTTTAAGAATCATCTGCCGATTTCATGTTGTTATGTAATAGAGATATTACCTTGTAAACCATGAGATCATGGGTACCATCTTTCACTGCTGTCCCTTCATTTTCTTTGAGCCGAAGAAACGCCAATGCAAAGGGTTTCTCAGAACGATCCTTTGAATCAGTTGAGGATCTGAAAAAAAAATGATTGAAAACAAGTTGTACGATGGGGACTAATTGTTGCCAATACAAATAGCATAATACCCACCTGTGTTTAAATGTAAATCGTATGTGTGCATTTGAGAAGTCCTCAATATTCATTGGCAGGGAGATTTTGAGGTATTCATTCCACCTAGGTTTATCTTCATGGTAGTATACGACAGACTTGTATGTGTCCCTTTTACCCGATCCGTTGCCTCCACTAATCATGCCTGTGAGGAGTTGACCACTATTGTTATGAACGGACACAGACACCTCAATGTTTTTATCAGAGGTTTTAGCTCCAGCACGGTGGAATTCTCCCCTCATCATATTGATGTAGAGATCATTTCTGACATCGTTGGGATAAATGACTTCAGGAAATCCCATCTTCTTTGCAGTTATAACATTTCCACGTAAAACAGCGGGTTGTTCCTCCAGTATCTGAAAGTGAACCAAAGAGGCTTTCCTTAATTCAATTCAGTTCTTCAAATCAGTTGATGCAGGTTCATTCTCAAAGATTTTCATATGCGTTTATTTATATCATCAGGACTAACCTGTTGAGCAGTTCCTGCGACCATGAGCAGTCTAACTAACAACCCAACCGCACGTGGATCTTTTGCATTGCTCTGCACATCACAAGCTCTCATCGAAGAGACTAGTTTCATTAACGTTGTATCCATCGTTTCATCGGCTCCACATCTAGCATGAGATAAGTCCAAACGATCAATTATTTGCAATATTTCAAATAATTTTGAGTTGGCACTTGCCATTGTTTTAGTAGAATAGAGTGCATGCACAACTTACGGCAAATAAAAAACAGTCTGGAGTTCGTTGTCGTTTGGATTTGACACATTTTCTCTGAACAAATTCGTAATATCCTTGGCAGCAACACCGTAAGGTCTTCTTACTTGAATGTTATTTGCTTTTCCTGAGAATGGAGCCTGCGCTCCGTCCCTTTTCCCATCAGGTTCTTTGAATTCCATTGCCCCAATTCGAACTACGTACGCCACTAGATATACCTTCCTCCCAAAGTCAACATTCTTCCCTAGGTCCTGTAAAAATTCAGAAAATGGTTAAGAGACTAATGCCCTCCACACGATAGCTTAAAGTAGTTATGATATCTTACCGTAAACAATATTTTAATGGGAAGCTTCGGTGGGGAATGGGTTGTGAAGGTACACTGAACGTTCTCTGTGAAAGGTGTCTCCTTCTCTCCGTCAAACAGAAAGAATCTAACCTCACACTCATCCACAATTCGCCAAGAAATCTTCTCCAAAGTGACTAGTAAGGAATGACTACTGTGCATAAATATTCGGCTCCTTCTATTCGTCCCTCGCTTGATTAAATTCCAAAATCAAAGTTAAATATACGAATTAATGCTTGGTTTTCCAATTCAAAACATTACTCACCACATTTTTCCGTAATTTGTGTGTTGACTTTTGGTGCTGTCTGAAAAGCTCGATTGTAGAGGTACTCTTGGGATCCAAGGCATTTCCATTTTCGTCTCTAACCACCATGTCCAACTTCATAAGACTAAACAAAAAATGATACAAAGACATGATGATGATCAGACTGATTTGTTTCTGTGTACACTCATTTGAAAATACAATGTGACTTGCGTAACATACTTGTTTCCTGTGTCAATGATTCTTGCCACTTGTTTCTTCAATTCTCTAAGACCTTCTACTGTGAGATTGGAAGACATGACTTTCTTTCTACTTCCATGAAGCTCGAAGATCATTTCCTTTAACATTAGAAATGTTTGTGCGTCTGGATCTACCGCTGTTGACAATTCAGGTACGCTGTACACATCCTTGGAATCTTTAACCTTCCAACTGTCTCCAGAGACAAACAACTTTTTCGAAATTTTGTGCCATTCTCGTAACGCTGCCGTAATCTCCTGGGCAAGTGTGGGAGTCTTTGGCACAACAATTTCACTTTCACTGGAATAAGATGAAAACTACGGTCAGCCAACTGAACCACGTCTCTAGCATTTGAATTTAGAAACTCCGTAAAATCAATTATCATACCCATTTCTAATTACTGTTGACTCAAGGATCCGTACATATGACTTTGGGATTATCCCTCCATCCTCAGACTCAAACTTGCGAACATAGTACCATTGTTTACATTCTCCTTTGATGATAACCGACTCTCCCAGATATGCACTCAAAACTTCAGGACAGTTGGGATCGGTCCCATCAAAATTGTAAATTACTGAAAAATGAGTAATTTGTAAGCTGACTAAACTGTTGGTCAAAGCTTTTAATCTTTTAACATCGGATTTCTACTTACCAACTCCGTAACACCTCCGATCCTCGACAACGTGCCAAACCGATGATGAATCCATGTTTTTCGTTTAAAGATCATGCAGACTCTTTGATGACGCGCAAATAACTGGACTTTGAAACTGACAATTTCAAATTTTCAAACTGGCAAAACATTTTAACCTAAATGCACAACTTGCATTTTCACTATTTCTCCACACTTGGATATAAACTGATGATTTATTTGCTTACTAATCACTTCCTCACGTCGAAATCATTGTAAACGGAAAGGATGCATGTCACAGACATGAATGTCCCAGGCAGATAAATTCCGCACGAAAATTATTTATCACAGTAGCATCCCCAATTGCAGAGTTCTCCTGCGCCTCCTTTGAGTGTGATACGCACTAATGCCTTTTACGATTTCTCCTCTTTTTCCTGGTGCGGTTAGCCAATCCAGAGGTCTGAGAGAATTGGTTCTACTACAGCGTATCATAGGCGATAACGGTTGTCCACGGAATGAGCAGGAAGCCCATTAGTCACTTATTACGCCACTGTCATCAGTCATCCCATTCCAAAACAAAAACAGAAATAATAATACAAACAATGTAATTATGCTTTTGGACGATATCATTTTTTCCATACACTTTATACTATAAATATATAATCTTGTCTTGCAAACCCAATATGCGAATACATGTAGTAGGTATGTTCAGCGGAAATACGACTTTGTTTTCGCTGAAAATGTAGCAGTTTGACGTTAAAGGGGTCGTCCATAAAGAACGTCACGTGGAGTGAAGCTTGGGTTGTTATTTGTGAACGGCGCCAAAAATGATTTTATGGGAGTAAGTCGGCCTCGGCTCTTGTCTCAGACGGCCTCCCCGGTCGCTGGCTCTTCGCCTGCCGAGGTCGACCCGGCCGCCGTCGTTGGCTCGTCTCTGTCAGCCGTCGGGGCTCGACTGTCGACTGTGGAGTTCGGTCCTCTCGGCTGACCAGGCCCATCCAGTCAACTGATGAATACTTACTCCCATACAGTAATTTTTCGGTTCAATAAACCTAATAAGGTTCACTCCATGTGACGTTCTTTATGGATCTTCCCAAAGCACATTTAGATAACCATTGTATGAAAAATGTCACACATTTTACAACTATACAACGCAAATAGTCACTACCTTTGTTCGTTGATGCAAGCAATTTAAATATTTGATCATGATGCGGATGATGAAATGGTCAACAGTTGACTTTTGGACATTATTGAGCAGTTTGCATGAATTTAAGAATGAATATGGGCTATGTTTGTGTTTTGTATGTCAGTTCAAAAAGTTTTCGAGATGATAAGAATTAGCTCATATGCAGCTGGGAAATTCTCCTCCCAAACTACGTTAAATCCGCCAAACATGACACATGATGTTAGTAACACCTTTATCCTAGGTTTGTTTGGAAGAAGAACCCCTCATGGGATAATTTGTGTCTTTGCCACCTCCCAAATCTTCAGGTCGATCTAAAACTAAAATGATTGTAACAAATCATTTTAAGGTGCCATTCTAAACTTTCCTGATTACGTCTTCCTTACTGGCTTTCAAGATCGACGCGTGAAGCAGTATGTACAAGCAGTTGATAAGTTTGTATATCATCAAGAAAACTGAGAGCCTTATGCAACTATTAATAAATCGGTGTTGTTTGTGAAAAGAAGCGAAAACCACCTGCATACACATTAAACTGATTAATTGCATCATGACAAAAATGTGCGTTAAATAAGAATTCATTGTACTGTGCAATTGATATAGCGGCTAATATCAACATTATCCTGCAACATAATATTGCCGTGGCATATCTTCTTTTTACATAACATAATAGAGCTTCGAAGAACAATGCCATTCTCTTCCCTTTCGCCGTATTCGAAAAACCACAAATCTTGTCATTGGCCGTTGCGTCACGACGATTTAAAAAGATAATATTATAATAATAATTATGTCTTTACAGAATGCATGGTATAAGTTAGTATGGATTTTAATAGGCAATACATAACTCACAGCACAGAAATGGATTCAAGTTTTGCTCCGAAATTTGATTTGCTACAATTACAACGAGTATGCACAGTATGAACGAGCAATACAAAAGATAAAATTGAATATAATATTTCACTACATAGCTATAATGTAGTAATTGAGTATGAACTAGTTTTGATTTTGTTCCTCGCCATGTTCTTAATTTAATATGCTTTAACCTCAGACACCAGAGCCGTAATAATGAACATGAAACGGCGAGAAACACTAAAATTAGACCAGGCATTATGATTACAATTTCCTTGTGACTATGTTAATGTTTGTCTGACGAGCTGCGAGACAAGTTGTTTGTCCAAAGGCGCTAGGAAAGAAAATATAGGATATAGAATGTCAACAGCAAAGTAAGATAATGGTAGGATCATATGAAACTATCCTGAATTTGAAACACATACATACGATAATGCCAAATTGTAGAGTAAGAAGGAAGACTACCAGGCTACGTGCGAAAATCATTTACGATAAAATAATCATAAAGAATCTATATTAGTCATCTTTCCTTTTTATGGATCCGCGTCTTCTAATCTATTTTCCCTCAGAACGCACCGGTATCGTTGTTACTTACTGTATGTGTATCATAATAGTGTGAATGTGAATGAATTTCGAAGAATTTCTAAGTCATGTTTCTGCATAAAACGCCAACTGCTTGCAAAAGAAAACCAAAACGTCATCCGTTCTTTGACAGCTTATGAATGTAACAAGTCATCCGGTCGAGTCGGCTCGTCCAAAAATTTGAAACTTACAGTTACAATTCAGCCATTTATTACATTAATAATGGACTAAAATTTGCGTTGCCTTATAAACTATGGCATTAAATGGCACAAATAAAAATTTGAGTTTGATTGCACTTATTGAAGCCGAGACAGGTAAAAAAGATGTCCATAATAATGTAACTTGAAACAATCATCTTTTACTACTTGATTAGTATATGTCGTTCGAGAGCCTCTTTAATGTTTGTAGTAAATATCAAAACTGACCAGACGCGATACTGCCAATGTCTAGTTTGAGCCATCCTCAAACGAGACTCAAAACATAGGTTTTACAAACTAAAACTTGCCAATATGAGACTACCAATTTTAAATGGAGAGGTCTATTTTTTCCTCTGTAGTGCAATGATAGTGGTGTGGATGGGACCGCATAAAATATCTAAGTTAATACATTCTGGTTGGATAAACCTTTCATATGAAATTTTGTGAATAAAACATTTAGTTGTATGCTTCATTGGACAGATACATTGTTATGCACTGCCATGAACGGATTAAACTATGGCACAAAAATTCAGTACGCGGTGTTTATCTCAGCTAAACCCATGCATGTATCTGTCCCCTCTTCTGTCATTTGAAGCAGAGTCATGTTGTCACAAAGTCATTCATAATAAAACAAGTGCCTGATTAATTACTTCCTTTCCTGTATCAACATTGGTTACCATAAAGTCGTACAGTGTTGACAATGGCAACACGTATGTAGTCGATACACATGTACACATTTATGCCATAGCCATAACGTCTTTCCCTATTGATGCAAATGGTTTATACCGAACAAGATTATTACTTTCAAAGTTGAAATGAAAATAAAGAGTGGACCATTTGAATATCTGTTCGGACCTGCAGCTACCATTAGTGACCATCGCAATGGTTCCAAACTTGCCCGCACTCGCACGCTATCATGCATATAAGAATTTTGAGTTTTCTCAACTGCAATTTGATTTGCGGGAATTTGGAACAAACTGAATCAATAATTCTTTAGTATTCGGGTTGCAATTTTCAACGAATTTATGATAGAAGCTAAAAGTCTAATTCTACTTGTACAAGCCACTGATATGCAAGCATTTTAGCGACTCAAAATACATAACCAATCTTTGTGCGCAAATTTTCCTTCATATTAATTTACCAGCAGCTAACAATGGGATGTCTTCACTAAGCTTCAGTGAAGGTGTAAAACAAAAACAAAATTTGCATAAGCAGAGAAAGCAAGTATTTACCATTGGTAGCTATGAATAAAATAAAGTATTCAGTGAGCGCCATTTTATTGCTCTCCTCTCGCGTGCAGGCGTGCATACGATTAACAACTCCATTTTAACCGACCAACAATTTAACCCCATAAACACACGCTAAAAAGGAAGAACAAGTTGCAACGCATGTTTTTGTTATTAGTATATCCTTCCTCTCTTCTTCACGATTATTTTCTTTTGTTATAGTTTATGATAGCCTACAAAATTGACTTTATGGGGATTCTTTGCCCTTTACAATCATTGCTAATTTAAAACATTATACTAAAATGATAAGCACATTTTAATTAAAACGAACAAATGTAAACTCGCAATGCTAATAGTCCTCAAAGAAAATTCAGCGAAATTATTATGACGACTATACCAAACAAATGGACTTCTCGGTAATGCCCATTCACCTCCCCTGACAGCCCACTTTACATCATCTCGGAAATGTTATGGGTTTTACGAATTAGCATTTTTCACTCCTACTTCCCTGAACTTTGAAGTGCACTGTGATAATAATTGCCTGTCAAATTGTCTGCACTTTTTTTGTTTTATTCTAAGAACTGAGACTATGCATTCACTCCGTGTTTTCGTTTTTACAATAAAATGAGTGACCGGTTCCGCTTAAATTACAACCTTGTGTATAGGTCATATTACTTTATTGTTTCTTGCCCATTTCACATTTACTCCATAAGCTACACATACACTATCGGTGATAAAACATATTAATAAATAAATATTTATACAATATGGAATTACAAAGAAACATTTGCATTGTACAAAGTTTCTCAAGCTACAGCACATTCTGTCTACTTAAGTCGGGAGGAAAGTAACAATCATTATTACGAAGCTGAACTTTGTTCAGCTAGTAATGAGATCGCTGGCTGCGTCTGTCTGTCTGTCCGTCTGTCCGTCCGTCTGTCCGTCCGTCTGTCCGTCTGTCTGTGGGTG
>JAAXOA010000237.1:0-28842 GCA_036561885.1 Salina celebensis | reverse complement strand
AAAATCCCACGCCCATGAAAATGGCTACAACAAGAGAGTCCTGCTTCCTTCCAATTTGATGAATTACGTGTAATTGCTTGTATAGAAGCACTGATGTCAAGTATTTCCGTTTGGATGAAATGCGATGAATATCGGTGAGAATGTTGGCGTCAAGAGTTATTGTAAAAAGAATGCAGAGAATTCCCAGACAGCCGCTGGAAGACGCTTCCAGCCCAACACAAACAAATAACACTAACCGAACGGATTTCAAAACAATACGGATTGTAAAGCTCGGATACGGGAGTAATTCTAGAACTTTACGAAATATAATATTTAATGCAAACGGTTCCAATGTAGCGGACCCGGAAATAATTCCAACAAGTAAACCAGTTGCTGTAATTGACACCACCGTAGCGCATCCTAACACTTCTATCAAATCCCATGTAGACTTTGAGCCTTTGCGGTTTGAAGTACAATGAGCAAAATTCAGCTGTCGATTGAATCGTTCCACGAATGCGTATCCATGAATGTAGTACAGCCATTGCAGCCAAACAATCAAGACAAACGTAAGATGGAGGTATAGTGCTAAGCCAATATCGTTCAGATGTTCGTTTACGAGATACGCCGTCGTTAAATCGACTAGACCCATTTTAACTGTAAATACTCCAACAATGAAGGGAATCGATTCAGCGAACAGGAGCGATGCAATTAGGTACCAGGTGGTAGCTGCTCTGAAATCATAACAGAACTCCAATCGACGTTTTGCCGAGTTCCAGTTGATAATATGTTTTGGCCGAAAAGATTGACGTTGAATCTTCTCCGTCAGTGCTAGAGCTATCAGCATTAGTTTTGTACACATTTTGATGCTGTTGTTAACAACACAATTTAAATACAAGTTGAATCTCCTGTTGTCCTAAGGTAAATGTGTAGGATGTCAGAAAAACCCGTAAACTTACAATATATGGTCTCTATAGTGTATAGTAATAGTTTTTGGGCACTCTGCGACAAACAGGTCTCTGTAAACTTAGTAACAAATATTTCTATCCTAGTCTAAACGAGAGAGAAGAGCCGATCTGTGCAATAAACCATGTTTGGCTTTCATATTGCTTACAATTGTCAAGTATATTTGGAAATATTTTATTGGGAGAATGTCTAATCGGGTGACATAGAAACCGACTTACGTGTAGCCAATAACGGGTAGGTGCGTTTCGTTGCAATACCTTTACGTTAGTGATTCGAAGAAGATGGTATGTATATGATACGTGAACAAGTCACATGTATAAAGATGAAATTTGTGCATGCTCCGATTCTCGTGATTTCGTATATTGGACGACTGGTTATACCATGTGACCATATCACGTCACATAAGAAACCCATTAGTTAGAAAATGCTTTTAATTGAAGACACACGAGCGTGGATCATTCACGTAAAATAAATTGAAATTGGGAATATCAGATCAAATGTAATTGGCATTGGATCCCATATCAATTCCGGACTCTGAAAAATAGATGGTCTATAATATAAATTTTAAGTAGCGAAGGCTAATTTATAGTATTGCAGTTTCTGTCCGTCTGTGTATCTGTTCGCCGTACAACTCAGTAAACTGTCAAACACAGTTTCAAGTTTCAATGTAATCCGGTTAACCAGGTAATTGCACAATTAAAGTTAATGATGGTTCAGTCACGAAATTTTTGTGTTGTTGAAATCGATTGATTTGATTCTTGCAACTCAATTTTTTCTCAACGGGCATCGTTAATTTGGTCATATTTACGAGATAATTGCGCAATTAAAATTAATGACAACTTTTTAAATTTAAAATACCGATAGACATTTTGAAGCTGATAATTTTTGCTCATTGAAACCATGTTTAATTCTGTCATAGTTACAAGTTAATTAAGCAATTAAAAATAATGATTTGGTTTGCGAGGATTTCTTTCTGCGGAAATAAGTCCCTGGGAAATATTACATAAAATCCGACGTATGTGGACTTAAGGATTCATTGTTCCATATTCACTGAATCATGTTTTCATTTGTTCATATTGAATTGGTACATGAATTCGACTGTTCATATTAAATGATATCATTGAGTATTGGAACGTATTCAATAAAGGTAGCTTCACTTTCGCTACTTCCGGATCTCGTAGTGCGACGGAGTCCACTGGTTTAAAGTTATTTTTGATGATTTTTTTTAGCAAACTGTGGTCGAGAACTGAAATGAATTAACAAAATATCAATTGTAACAGTATATAAAAAAAGTCACTTTAGCGCACCCCCCAATTTGCATATATTTTAAATACAAAAATACGAATTTGTATTTAAAACATGGTTTAAACAACCAAAAACCTGCGCTAAAGTGCAATGTATCAATTTGATTCTTTTTATATTGTTTTTTTTCACTTTATTTACATAACAAGATATGAAAATTTTTATCATAGACGTGTACAGTGTATTAACAAAACAATTTATTCGTCGATTCCGTGTACTGTCCTCATATGACGCGTACAGTTACTTTTTTGTGTTGTTGTGTATGGGCATTGGGAACATGCAAACTTTTTGCGATCCTCTGTGTGCATAGTGTCGATGTGGCGTTGAAGTGAAGCTTTTACAGAGAAGTCCTTCCCACATTGTGCACATTGGAAATAGTTCACGCGTTTTTGCTTGGAAGTAGCAACTACATCCGTTGTAGCTATAGGAAGTCCAGGGAATGGAAGTGGTGTTAACGGGATGAATTGTGGTTGAGGTATTTGGGGGTGGGGCATGAAGGATTCCAAAACCTGGAGGAAGTTGGGTTGTAGTGGTGTTAGGTGAGGAGAAGGAATCCACTCCGAATTTATGGGAAGGCCAGCCGTGATTACCGTAAATGGCAGAGTCTGATTTACTGCTGTTGTTTGTATTGGAATGGTTCCAATTTCCATTGCTGATACGGGAGTCGTATCAACGGGACTGGATGTCCCCGATGTTGCGGGAGAGGATTCCGACCACAAATCTTCTGGGGGAGTCGTTTCTGCAGGACAGGTGATACTTGCTGTTTCTGGGATAGACTCTGACCGCTGGTCTGCTGTTGTAGAGGTGTCCAGGGAACTGGAAGTTCCAGAAGATCCTGGAACTGTGTTTTCATTGGGTTCAGGATCAGCCAAGCCCGCTGACGATGTATTATTAGTGGAGGAGGATTGAGCAGTTTTAGCAGCAATAATTTTGAGATGGGCAATTTCCTTTTGAAGTTTTTTTACTTGCGCCTGGCTTCTGCTAAGTTCTTTTTGTTTCTCCTTATATTTATGATCCCAGTCTTCGCGATCAATTCGCATATCTTCAAGCTTCCCAGTTGCTTTCTGCAAATCCTTTTCGTATTTCTTATTTTCTTTAAGCATGCGATCCCTTATTGGAGAGAACTCATCAACAAAGCGCTGAATTGTCTTGAGATTTTCATGCAGTTGCTCGTTCTCTTCTTCCAGTGTCTTGATGTCGAAAAGCAGTGAAGTACATTCATCGCAAGGTCGAACTTCGATGTTAAGGATGTCTTGCGTATTGCCAATCTTGTGCCATATTTCTCCCAGCTCGACGGGGTTTAACCGGAATAATTTTTTCAAGTAATCATTCAGCATCACAACGGCACTTTCAGACGCCATTTTTCGCTGAAAATAAAAAAAGTAGTTCAGGGAATTGTAATTTTAATTTATATCAGTAATAAAAATATTATAACACACATACCATTATAATGGCTTTGTCCAAATTTCCTCGGTACTGCTCAAGATTAGCCTCTTCGAGTTTCCTCTGTTCTGCCGCGATAACAGCATCATAGTCAGCACAAATACAAATATCCAGGTATTCATGTGGATAAAAATACTTTCCATTATATTCAAAACGGTTATCAACATCTCCCGGGAAACGTTCTCGATATCTGTTCATATCCATCTTTGCACAGTATCCACTTAAAGAGTACAACAGTAAGTTCAACTGAATAAACAGACAGTAAATTGGCACTGTTTACTTCATATAACTTCACAGGTTTTCACAAAAAAAAATACAGAAAAATGTTATTTGTCTTTAGTCTATGGGAACAGTAATACTAAATAATTAGTACAGTAACTGGCACTGAATTAACTGACAGTAAACTGATGTAGTTTAGTTTCATTATTTGTCGTTAACATAACTCTTATTAACTAAAACTGTTATTTGTCTGTGAGATTTTATTAGACAAAAAGCACACACGCACGCCACAGATTTTGTCCAGTACTGATTTGGCTTGGTTTGTTTGTTTACACGCATTTCCCGCACACACTGGTACACATGTCTTATGTGTGCATTATGCGGAAAGAAATGTGCGTATCTTGCACGCAATATTTATTTTGTGCGTTACTGTGTTTCATCTCTGCATAGGAAGGGATGAAGTTGAAGTAGAGTAAAGTAGCGTGAAGTTGAAGTATACTAAAGTCGCGTGAACTTGAAGTATACTATAGTAGTGTGAAGTTGAAGTGGAGTGAAGAAAAATGAATAGATGGATTGACGAATGACAGGCAACTACTTCACTGCAACTTCAGTGTTGAAGTAACCAATAAGAGTTTCGAGACCCTTGTATGAGTCAAACATTTTTGTATGTAATAGTTCCAAGATGATAAGAAACTCAGAACCTTCAAAAAATGATGCCAACCAAATAATTTTAAGGAACCAAAATACTTCCTCCTTTTGCAAATGTTTTTGGGATTTACAAAAAAATTCAAATTGTATGAAAGTTTATAATGAATCATGCGTCATTTTGGATGCATTAGATGGTTAAATTATAGCTAATCTTGTAATACACAGTGATATTTATGTTGGATGTCTGTTTTCTAGCATTCCTTTGATAATTTAGTGAATCAATCACGAATTCGTAGTGCACGTACGCTCCACGGTTGTAGTGATGGGATATCTAACTTTTTAAACCCTTCCATCTGATTTAACTCCCTAAACCGTACAAAAGTATCGTAAATTATTTTAAATCGAAAACCTATACAAGTATCGACAGTATTAGCGTCCAGATGAAAGTTGCTGATCGTTTACGCAGCTCTACTCTGCTACGTCTGTCATGTGATATGTTATAAACTGAAACTACCAGCTACCACAATTTGGGAAACTTTGTGTAGACATGTGTACGGGAAATGAAAATTTTATTACGTCTTCACAATTGTTTTAAGGTGCATATAATTAGTTATGTAAAATTTTATAATCTTTTTTTGAAAGTACACCAAATAGTTGTACTTGAATATACTTTTCCAGAAAACCCAAAGTTATCGTTGTTATAAATACTTGACGCATTTCAGGATCGAATAAAGAAAACAAATACTACTTAAAACGATCGGATTCCTGTGTAATTTATTATTCTGGTCTCTTTTCACTTACACAGTTTGCTTAAGAAGACTGGCAAATGAATACTTGTAAGAAAAATGAACAGGCAATTAAAATAGTGTGTTTGTTACACGAAAGTTAAAACTTACAAATAGTATCAGTCTTTAGGTAGTTTCATGGACATTTCCCATGCAACTTTTAATATCATCATAAAAATGCAAATTCTAAAGGCATTATTTGTTTTCCTTTCCTCTCTGATTAAAATCACCAGGCATAATTAATTATACATTGAAATCTACCCGCTTGGTGTGCTTAGAAAAACGTAAACTTTCTACGTAAGTAAGCGCACCGCTTCGGCAAAACTATCAACAACTAGGGCACGTTCATGAATTGGAACAGGATTCTGCTCTCCAGGAGGGATAAACAACAAATTTTCATCCCCTGGTTTATATTTTCCTGTTTTCACAAGACATGCATTCATTCCGGCGCTGATCGCTCCAATAATATCATCGCGAACGTCCTAAAAAAACAAGTGAAAGTCAGTTTCTAATTGTCAATTGTAGGATTTATCGTATTTTACTTAACGTACATCTCCAATCATAATGGTTGTCTTAGGACGACAACCACAATCCTTCATGACACTTTCGAAAAATGTTACATTAGGTTTCCCAAGTACCATGGCTTGTTTCCCCGTGGCGTACTCTAGGGCTGTACATCGCCAATCATAATGGTTGTCTTAGGACGACAACCACAATCCTTCATGACACTTTCGAAAAATGTTACATTAGGTTTCCCAAGTACCACTGCTTGTTTCCCAGTGGCGTACTCCAGGGCGCTCACAAACGGCCCTGGCCCTAAGGAGAGCTCTGGTGAGTTTGCGTTTTCTTTATAAAAACGACCCTTATGAATGGCAACAATTTGGGCGTCTGCTTTATCGTGAATTGTGCTATATAAAACAGGACAAATAAATAAAAGAATGTTTATATTAGGTATAAAATAATCTGAATCCTTGCACACAATTTTTAATCAAATGAACTAACCGAAAAGCCGAATTTAGCATCGTATAATTGAACTTTTCTGGGGCAAGACCAACAACAACACTGAATTGTGCTATATAAAACAGGACAAATAAATAAAAGAATGTTTATGTTAGGTGTAAAATAATCTGAATCCTTGCACAAAATTTTTAATCAAATGAACTAACCGAAAAGCCGAATTTAGCATCGTATAATTGAACTTTTCTGGGGCAAGACCAACAACAACACAATTCGGATCAGCAGAATTGATTCCATCAAATTCCTCCATTGCATTGTCACCCACCAAATATATAGGCCTGAGATCTATACAAATAGCATATCATATTATTTCAATGACGTTGCCCGACCACTTGACTAGACAATTAAAGGCTATTATTTCTTTCTATAAAACCAAAACAAAGTGCTTCACTTGTTAGCAGATACAGAAATGTCTTCCGAAGATTTTGTTTGTTGTCTTGTTCCATACCGACCAGTGGGTAAATCGGGCTGATCAATTCTGTCCAATCGAACTGTCAACTTTCTAGTTGGGGTAAGCGTCGCTTTCAGAGTTGGCTTGCGGACAACAAGTTCATCTCCAGGTTTTTTCACTTTGATTACTCTACCTCGGGATGATTTGACCACAGTTTGGGGCTCTTCGTAGTCATCATCAGCGTCATCATTTGGCTCGTCGAAAACTGGTTCTGGCTGGATCCCTCTATTCATGATTGAGAAGTCTTGAAACGATTCACCTTCAATTAAAATAAACATTTTTAATTACTAAAAGTAATCAAAATCAACAGGCTAAAATATTATTTTACTTACAATAGCGCAAGTGTAAAAACCGCCCAACCATTGCCAACCGCTTCTCCAACAAAATAACTTTCTGCTCTAACGGCTTGGCCATGATCTGACGCACAAAAACTAGTTGTGTGAAGCAACCGCAAACAAAGAGGCGTCAGACTTTTTGCATAATTTCTCCAATTCCACGGCTGATTCCATTGGTAGAAAATCGTCATTTTCTTTCCGGCTGAATAAAACCGAGTTTGGTTTTTGGAGTTTGTTCTATGAATACAAAACCAAACAGTTAGTAACTTATATATGATTCAGTAATTCTATTTAAATGGCAATACAAATGCTTAGTTCTTACAATGTCTTTGGTAGCTACCACCGCCATGTCAGTTTCAAAGACGCCAGTAGCAAAAATCCGGTTGAGGTCGACCCCCACGCGGGGCTTCACAGATACATGCTCGAAACGCAATAAAATTGGACCAATCGGCTGGCCCGAGTCTCGTTCTGAAATACTTTTCACTTTAACTTTTCCCATGATTGAAATCAACAAACTACTAAAAGAATGTTGTCATTCAGAAGTTCAAACTTGTCAACAAACTAAAAGCATCCAAGTGAAGACCATGTGCTCTCATCAAACGAGAGAAAAAAAACATATACAAGCATACTCCTTATTCTTTTTAGCTAGATTCAGCCACAGACGTACATGGTACGCTATAGCCTGCGTCGGTCGGTCGTACCAAACAGTAAACAAAGCCATATGACAATCGTGCTACATAGCAAGTAGGCAGTGTGGCTGGATCTAAGAAAAAAGAACCAGGAGTACACTACAACCATTCCAAAACCAGGCGATTGTGTATTTGAGAAATTAGGCCTTGTGACTGCTCTTATGAAAATCTTTCCGGTCTTTGTCTATATCTGTATTTCTGCCGTTGCATAATAATTCGCATTTCCATTTTTTAAACCTAACAATGATTTTTGATACAGGAAAAATTCACGATGTTGGACTTTCAACTTCCTAAAATTGAAAAATTAGAAAAATGTCCTAAAATTGATACCTACAGAGCCATTTGAATGATAATCAACTTTCTCGTTTTTATAGGCTAGCGTTGCTCAATTTTCATTTACAAAGTTGGAATTTCAATGTATGCCATAGCAATAGTTATAACCACAGCTAATGGTACAATCTTGCAAGTGGCAAAAAACATTTCAGAGCTCTCGGTCTTTCGCAAGCATAACTTGAGACGAGAAGTGTTGCTCATTTTTTTACACGACACGCATAAAAATAGTAACAAAAGTGGCTGTCTATTTAACCATTGGAAGAAATTTTTTTCTGGAAGGTAATACATCATTAAATTAAAACTTTATTTGGATCTTTGAAAAATCTTTGATTTAATTACTTATGAAAGAATGAATGCGCCCGCTCCTTTTTACCGGACTGCTCCTAATACCCGCCGAACTATACGGATAAGAGACGACGTAAATGGAAGGGAAATGAGTCTTGTTTTCATCGGAACGGAAATTTGCCAAGTGGAATCTACTTTTCCCATCATGCTGCAGTTTCAACTTTTCAGTGAAGTTCTTGCTGGCCAGCATACATTTTCCTCGTGGATTTTCGCTGCAGGCCTCACTGTTAATGATACGGTTGAGCCATTAGAATTAGTTTCTTGGTGAAATATAGATGTATGAAATAATAATGAATTATGGATGATACCTTTAATAATTTGAGCTACTAATAAAGCAAACCATTGGATGAGAAAATTTCTTGTGTTATTATGTTTTCCGCAATGTTCCAACAGAAGCTTTAACGCCAGCACAGCGAGATGAGATGCAAGAAAAATGCCAAGAGAAAATGAGAACAAGTTTTTAAGCTTGTACAAAGTTTTTATTAGAATTGTCCTTGAAAACCATTTAACAACATTCCCCCTTGCTTTCAGATAATACAAGGGTGTAATAAAGACAAACATAAAGCTACGAACGACTACGTTAATACAAATGTAATAAAATCTTATTAAACACAAATTCAATAGAAACTTTTATTCCTCAGGTTCTTTCAGATCTTCTTTTTCCATGATCTTCTCAATTGTTTTGATCAATTGAACCAAAGTAGAATAGTTCAAATAATTGTTCGGACCAGTCCAACGGGTATTTTCTCCAGTTTTCGGGTTCTTGTATTCCTTGTATTTTGCCTCTCCAATGTCATACCAAAGACGAACACAGGCTGAATACTCACTCTGATAAGCTCTCACGAAAAGGCTTCCAACTCGTTGGGTAAACGGTTGTTCCCACCAGTCCGGATTAGTGAAGTCGGACTTTTCTGCTTGATCCATAAGGGCTAGGTTGATTTCCACTTCATCAATATGTCGATCAATTTCATCCAATATGGTCTTCAGGGCGCTCAACAGCATTGGCAGGTAAATAGCGGGTATGATGAAAAATGAGTCTGACAAACCTCTGTTCAATCTCTTCAAAAAGAGTGTTGGACCGCCTTGCCAATCTTGAAGCTCCTTTTCATCAGAAACAACTCGATTAGCGGCCCTTCCATTGTCCTCGGAAGGTCGATAGAACCGTGCTAACAGAGTTGTTGATACAGGAAACACATTAACATGAGTCCAGAAACTTAATATTTCATATATTTGAAGTCGACTTGGCGCATCTTGGAAACTCGACGATGGAGTCATATCCATCGAAAGTTTTTTTGCAACTTTTGATTCTCTAATATCTGAAAGGACATCTTTTAAATTATCCTTCTCAGCGTATGGCTCGTTTGAAAATACTCTCTTTTTTGAAGGCATTTTGACGCTTGAACGTACAGCTCTCTTGTAATCAAATGAATCAAGTCCTCACTTTCACTCGCGTATTTATGCATTCCAGTCGTCTAAGCTTGGATTTAAAGTAACAATCTAGGTCATGTTCTGTCACAAGCTCGTTGACTTTGCTTGAGTAAAAATGACTTTAGGAAGTAGAGCTATCGATGCATCTTTTGACTATTCAAAAGGTCGACTAACTTACACGCGACCATTGGACTATTACGTGCATTTCCTAGACCGCTTAAAGCGTAACAGCCCATACAGAAAGTTTAATCATCTCGCTAACATGAAGCGGCTAAATCTCGACCAGCAAGACTGCATGAAACAGCTACGAAAAATGGCACAGCGTATTAAGAAAGGAGAAGTTGTCACAGCTAAGCTAATATCCAAACCAGGCGTAGGTAAAAGTGTTATTATCAGCGCATTTTCTAGATATCTGGATCAACTGAAAATACCACACAAGATATCTTGTTATTGTGGTTCGGCAGCTCAGCAGCTAAAGGCCCACTCATTATATGGCCTAGTTGGCTTTCACTCGTGCTTACTGCCAATGGAAAGTTTAGTGGACCTGCCAATTAGTAAAAGAACTAGAGAAGATATCAAAGATTTGAGGCTATTGATTCTGGACGAAATTAGTCAGGTTGGGGGGAAGTTAATGGGAGCAGTCATCAAAAGAATACAGAGAATAAAAAACACCACGGAAAAACCGATTAGCTTCTTTTTTGTAGGCGATGATAAGCAGTTAAATCCTATAGGAATGGCACCGATTTATAGCCCCATTTTGCCACATTATGATCCGCTTACAAAGTTAGGAATGGAATACTTTCATAACACTGATTATAATCTGATTCTCACAAAAGTAGAACGCCAGAAAGGGGACGAGGAATTCCTTGATTTGCTTGATGCTATGAGAGAGTGGACTATGGAAAAGAAGCACATAGATATACTATCACAACGGCTTGCTGAGAACATTTCTCCTGTAGACGCTCAGCAATTCACAACAGCCATCCACCTATGCGCCACAAATGAACTTGTCAATGAAAGAAATACATCGTACGTCGAAACATTAAATGTTCCGGTCACGGAGATAAAACCCTTATGTCGTCCCTTCTGTGAAATATGTGTAAGTAGTTACAGGACGTTTTATTTCGGAGAAAACCTTCGTGTTACCTTAACAAGAAACAAAGTCTTTGCACGTTCGATAACTAACGGTTGTGAAGGATCCTTGATTGGTTGCTTCTTTGACAAGGAAGACAAGCATTTTCCGAGGTACCTCACACTGAAGATCGATGGCTATGTAGGCCCGAAGCTCCCTGACGGGTCAATTCCACTGGCTCCCTCCGAGAATGTAGTTTGGTGCGCGCATTTGAATAAAAAGCTTTCAATTAAAACGTTTGATGTTTGTCTTAATTACGGGACGACCATATTTCGATCGCAGTCCAAAACGCTTCCTCTTTGTGTTATTAATCTCACAGGGATAGGAAATCAAAGCCGGTTGACGTATGTTGCTTTTAGCCGAGTAAAATCTCTCCGTGATTTGATGATTATTGCCCCTAAACCCTTAGAATACTATTTTCTAAAATGCCAATAAGTAGACGTTGTAAGTTATGCCGGTCATATTTTAACACCAAGGGGACATTTAAAGCAGTGTGTAACTTCTGCTCTATTCAGTCTCATTTGCGGTTTCCAGCGCAATTGATTAACGAAGTTTTACGGAGAAAATCCATATCGTGTCTTAGTACATACGAAGAGTATACTTTGCTCCAGTCAGGCCTTCTGGAATATTTCCGTTTTATACCTATTATTAACAAGCTCAAGCTCTATTTGGATAAAAAATACTCGTCATAATGAAGGAAAAAAAGAAAATTCAACAAACTTACACTTGTAGTATATGCAATAGGGGATTCAACAGTTGGGAGAAATATCAAAACCATGAACTCTTGCGTCACAAGTGCAACTCGTGTGGAAAAACCTTTAAACAGAAAGTAGGTCATGCATGCAAAGCTTCTAGAACAGGTGGAGCAGCAGTACAGCTTCCAACAGATGAAAAAGGTGAGCCATTCTTCCACGAAGAAAGCACATCGCATAACAATTCTGTTGTACGAGCTTCACGCAAGTTAACAGAACACTATGAAATTATTTCGAGCGCAATTGAAGCCGTGAATTCCAAGCTGGAACAGTTTGTTAAATATTACCTTAGCATTCATGGCGGCATCAAGTATAAGTTTGCACTTGAAATGCAATTTGAGAACTTGAAAAGTGGAGAAGAAGAAACAAAGACATATTGGAGCCAGCTTTTAAAAATAGGACACTCATCATTTATTCATGAATCAATAAGAAATGGAGAGAAATACATTACAAACTTGACAGACATAATGAGCGTGTCTCTGTCAGGACTACGCTTGCTCAACATAAGCCGAATAATTATCAAGATGTTTTCAAACAAAGAGAAGATAGCACATGGACGGATTCCAAAAACGGGTCCTTTGCGACTTAAGAAAGGCCTGATTAATATCTCATGTTCTAAGGATTGCTTCAAACTTTCTCTTTTAACTGGATTATATGGATTGCAATTAAAATCACCTGCTGGAAAGTCATTCATTGAAGAAAAGGGGAGAGAGAAGGAACGCCTTAAACGACAGTTGGAGCGACCTGATACGATGAAACCCTTTTTGGAGACGTGTAATCTAAAACATTTGGATAAGCCAATAGGACAGGATATGACAGAGATAACTGAAGTGGAACGGGACAATTTCATTTCCATCAGTGTCTACAAATGGTCTAAAAAACACTCCAGGATAATATGCATTCGATATCCCCAATACAAGTTTGAAAAATGTGTTGCTTTGCTCCTGATGTCAAAAAAATTGGTCCCAAAGGAGAAGAGGACTTCTCGTATGAGTGATTTACATTATGCCTGCATTTTAGATCCATATTTGTTTTTTGGTGTCAAAAAGCGAAGGGCAAAAGCTTTCTGCGTTTACTGTTCCAAATACATAAACTGCTTGTCTCATGTCTCTTCGTGCATAAGCAATTCTTTCGCTGAAATTAGCAAACCAGTTCATGACCGCTTTACATTCACCCAATTTGACAGAGAGATTCCTCCACCAGTAATATTTGTTGCCGACTTTCTCTTTAGTAACAAAAGTAACAAGTCCGACATACTTAAGCCAGAGATAATAGGTTATAGCCTTCTGGGGGTTGGTTGCGTAAAAGACTTACTTTTTCACTCGTCGTTCATTGGAGAAAAAGCAAAACATGAATTTTTGGATGACCTGGCGAACAATGCAGACTATTACCTTTCAAAAATGAAACAAGATCAACTACCACTGGTAGCAACAGAAGAACAAAGGATGTTAGCTAAGAGTTTAAAGAACTGCCAATCATGCGGAAGCAAGTTCACAAAGAAGAATCGTGCTTGTTTGCATCACATTCATCACAGAAGCCAATCAGAAGAAAATACAGTGGAAGACATTCGTTGTAGAAAGTGTAATATTCTCGCTTATGCAAAACCTGTCATTAACGTGTTTTGCTACAATATTGAGGTCGTTGCCCCGCTTTTAATTTCTGTCGTCCACGAGTGTTCCAACAATCCACAAATAAATATTATTCCATCTTCAAATGGGGACAAAATACTGGGGCTACGCTTTGGGAGCACCAACCTGGTTGATGCGAAAAGGCATTTTAATGATGAACTTCACAAAGTAATACTCCAACATCCACCAAGCTCAAATAAATTACTCAAAGAGTATTTGAATAACAACGACAAGTTTGAACTTTTGACTAAACCCATTCTTTTTCCCCATTTTGAAGTAACCAGTGTGGATGAACTGCATAGAAGAAAGCTATCAGACTATGAAACATTACATGACATACATCAACCGGCAGACGAAGAAAATTCGACAAAACTGGCTATTTCAATATTCAACAGCCTGGAGTGCAATAATCTCTTTGAATATGGTCAGTATGCGTTGTTAAGTAACAGCTTTTGTTTAGCCTCTTCTTTGATTTCATATCATGAATATTTTAGCTCTTACTTTGGTCTCTCTCCCCTCATCGATTTTACAATAAGTTCATATGCCTTTCACTGCGTTCATTTTACAAGCAAAGCCAACTATTTTCACTTGAAATGTCCTACTATCGTGTCGCGTATTCGAGAAGGGTTAATAGCCGGATTGGTGTTATCATCAATTAAGAAAGTTGAATGTTCTTCAAAGCGTTTAGGAGACGATGTTTCGGACGATGACACGGTGGAGTGTGTGGGATTTGATTTCAATAGCCAATACCTAAGTATTTTTGGCCAGCAAAAAATGCCCTACAAGGATTATAAAATATTAAGTGATAAAGAAGTCAGCGAGTTCAATGTCTGGGAAGTAGACACTGAGAATCAAACACACGCTTGTTGTGTTTCATTATCATATCCCACAGCAATAAAATCGTTTTCAAAATTTTTTCCGTTAGTGCCGACTAAAAAAAGCATTGACAGTGAAAGCATGAAGCACGTTTCATCTCTGCAGTTTGGCGCCCAAAAAGTTCAGTTTGATCAGCTATGCAAAAAACAAGTCCTGCTTACAGATTTTAACCTGCGTCTATTTCTAAAGCTGGGCATGAAGCTTGAAGCAGTCCACAGCGTCATAAGATATACCACTAAGCAGCAGTTTCAACCTTTCATGGATGCAGTTATGGCAGCTCGCAATAACGCTCCTGTTCCACTTTACAACAATCTCGCAAAATGTGTTGGCACACATGGAATCGGTGGATTCGCAAGGCGGAGCATGAACTTAAAAGCAGAACTATGTCTGAGAAAAAGGCGCGTAGAAAAACTCATCTCTTCATCAGAGTTTCTTGATGCTGAATCTGTGTCAGAGTCTGCAACTATCGTCTACACAAGAGGAAAAAGAGATCTGATGATACGTAATGTGCTCCAGTTTTTTCAAATAGTCTCCTATGCCCATTTTTTCCTCTACAAAATGTATTATTGCACTTTGATGCCGATATTCACTGCCGAGCGTCTCAGCCTATGTATATCGCAAACCGATTCTTTAATCTGTCGCGTTACTGGGAAGCGAGGTAGCAGCCTTTATGAAGAACTAAGCCATCTTGATGATGTTTGTGATTTCTCAAGGATTCCAGAAAGTAACCCTCTTCATAGCAACAAAAATAAGAACAAGCCAGGCTTTTTACGTCTAGAATACATATATGTGCGCTCCGTATGCTCACTACGTGCTAACGTTTTTTGTGTCGTTGAACTTAACCCAGAAAAGTGTGGATTTCATCAAAAACATTTTTGTCCAGAATGCAGTAATGAAATTTCGAAAGGAGCTAGACGAGCAAAATTTTCTTATGACAGATACGTAGATATTCTTAAAAATCTTGATGCAGGAACCTATAACTTTAAAACAAAACGTTTCGTCGATGGAAAGATTGCTTTGGTTAAAAGACAAAAGACGCTTGCATATTCGAATGACCACGGTTTCGTTAATTCCAACTTTGAGGTAATTCCAGTCGGATACGAGGAAGGGCTATAAAATAGCCGTATGCAACTTAATTGAATCATTACCAATATGAGTAGCAAACAGGTCACTTTTGGAAAAGTAAATAAAATCACATTTTATGAAGACGAAGTCTGGAAGGAATATAGACGAGCAGGAACAATAGAACGAGTTAACGCGGCACGCTTCAAACAGCGAATTTTAGACTTTGAACAGGAATTTAGACGAATTATGGTAATCAAATTGCAAAAGCAAAATGACGGAACATAAAGCATACGATTTAAGGCTTCCCAAGGCTTCAAGTTTATTAATAACAGGCCAAACATACTCGGGCAAGACGGAGCTATGCTGTGATTTAATTAGGCACCGTGATCTAGTGTACGAAACCCCTTTTGACCGAGTTATTGTCCTATATCGTCTACTGGCAAACAATCTACCAAGAATTAAAAGAACATGACCCTTCAATCATCTTTCTATCATCAATCGAGTCTTTGGAGGAGGAATTAAAGGAGAAAACAGCCCACACGATGATTTTGATTGATGACTGGATGATCGAAATGATAGGAAAACACAATGAATATATGCTGGACCTGTTGACAAGACGCGGACATCACCAAGCTTATGCAATCCTAATCGTCAGTCAACTAATTTTCGGGAAGAATCTGCGCAGTATTGTTCTAAATATTCATCAATTTGCACTATGTCATAACCCAAACAAATCACAAATGGCAACTTTCTTCAAGCAATATGACCAATTTCATTGGTTTAGCTTGCTGGAGTGCTATATTCACGCTATTCATAGCAAACCGTTTGGATATTTGTTCCTTTCGAATCATCCTAACGTTAATTCAAGAGATAAGGATCCGAAATTGTGTTCGGGGTATTCCCGGTGGAATCGTTTATTCGCTAGAGGAAGAAAAGATGCAGCCAATGAGAATGTTCACTAGAAAAAAAGAAGAAAAGGCATATCCGGAGAATGTTTCATATCATTTATGACAGCACTGCAGTAAAGCCAACATGGACACAGTGAAACTGTACTACTTGTTAACAGAACAAGAATACCTTGCATGTAAAAAGACTGTACTAGAAAACGACTATAGCTTTTTGTCAGATCTTTCTCCTGTTCTGGCTAAAAAAGCGGAAAGACTTCTATCATACCTGGAAAAGAATGCAATACGGTGGAATAGTCACGGTATCTGTATATCTGATATAAATGAAATAAGAACACCATTCAAACTGACCGATTTTGTCATCTATTCTATAGCACCTTCTAAAAAAGCACCATTACAATTTGACGATTTTTTGCGTTTTTTGAGCCGAATTAACGTTCCAGTGAAATATGTCTCCCGACGAATTCAAAAGAAACTCATCAAACTCCAGGAGAAACAGAAACAAACAGAAGAAACAGATACAGTACAGTGATTCAAACATTCTCCGTCTCTATCGAAATCTCAGACTTCAAACAGGTCTAGCTTCGCTTTCAGCATTTGCCAAAGCCCTCAAGTTGACACAGGAACAGAAAAGAACCGTAGAAAAGCAATTAGGAGCAATTGAAGGTTATTCGCTGCATGCAAACGCAAGATATAATTACCCGACTCCACCCCTTATTGTTCGTGGCATAGGGGAAATTTTTTTCAGTGATATTGCGGTACTGGACTTTCTATCAAGAGCTAACGGAGGGGTTAAATATTTAGTAGTCACGGTCGACGCGCTGTCCCAATTATTGAGTATTCGAACATTGAAAACTCTTACAGGACGTGAATTAGCTACCGTCCTTAGACAACAGTTTAAGGATCTCAAGGCTTCGAGTAAAGGGTTTGAACTAATTAGTGACCAGGGAACAAATTATGTTAGTCCTGAATGTAAACAGTTGTACAAGGAACTGAAAATCAATCATGTAACGAGCCTGACCACGAGAAAAAGCTGGCTATCTGAGGCTTACATTCGTATGACTAAGGCTAAGATATTCAAATATATGACTACTTTCAAGACCAAATCATACGTGGGAGCCTTGAAGTTAATACAAAATCAATTAAACAACAGGTACATCCCTTCAATAGGTGCTATTCCATCACAAGTGTCTAAAAAAACCGAGGATGAAGTTGTCAGTAAGAAATATGCTAAAATTGCAATGTCTCCTCCTCCAGTTCCTAAATTCCAATTGAATCAGAAAGTAAGAGTTTTGAATAGGCGCTTAGCGTTCCACAAATCGTATAAAACCCGATGGAGTGACGTAGTATTGCAGGTTAGTCAAATTAAACCAACGTACAACACCGCTTCGTATAAATTGAAGTTTCTCGATGGTAGCCCAGTTCCCAGTTCATTCTCCGAAAAAGAACTAACATACGCGTAAAAATGTCACGTCTATATGAATTTACCCTGGCAAGCAACAAGTCGATAGATACATCGCCCCATAACACGAACTATGATTTTCTTAACACACTTCCAACGATGCTTTCACTTCAGGATTATGAAGTGGCCCTACAATCGATCAGATACACGGATAATTTCGAGACCGAGCCTGCCAAAGTTCAAAAACCGTTTTTTGACGACTCTTCTAGAGAATTCGAGGACGAAATATCAGTTGACTCCACACAGTCCGTCATTGTTTCAGCATACAAACTTGACAATCACCTGGATAGATTTCTGAGCAAATTGAACGCAGATGTAATGAGAAGCGATATTGGCCTACAATTCTCATTTGTCACAGAGAGAGGCGTCATTGTGGGCGTTAATGCGATATGCAACCCTCCAGAGAGACATAATATTGCAATATTTGGAAGTCTTGCGAAGATAATGGGATTCCAAGAAGGTGTGCCTTTACCAGCGGGTAATTCATCAAACTCTGCAGATATTGACAGAAAATTGTTTGAAGATTTGGAATTTGGGATTGCGGGGAGAATTATTCAAGCCCATTACAAGAAAGAAAGATTTCATCTGGAAAATTACCAACGAACTCCTACAATTGACACAGTTCTTGCTGATATTGTCCTACTTTTGAGTGAAAACGACTACGAAGCAAATCTGCACTACAACCCAAGAACAAAATCCCTTGATTATGATATACGGAAACGAGATGTATACATCCACTTGAGCACCTTTCTTAAAACATGGATGGGTTGCCCACTTAATCAGATTTTGTTCGATTCAGGAAGCATCATTTTGAATCCGGAAGCAGCGGCATTTCGTTCTGAACCTGTCCCAAAAGAACCCAGTAACCTACTTTTCGTGGTTTGTGATGCTATAGAGCACGACTATTTCGGTTCGAAGGCTCTCCCGTATTTAGCGTGCATTGACCGAATGCCGGGAAACTGGGATAAATTTTTTCGGCCCAACAATTTAGTATATAAAGGGCTTCAGGACAACAAGTTATCATCAGTACGAATTCAGCTGCAAGACGGTAACGGTGACTACATCCCTTTGAGTAATACGCCCACAATAGTTTCCTTATTATTTCGTCCGCGATGGTGAGATGAAAGAGGTTCTTTGTAACGAGAAGCGTCAATGTTTTATGAAACCACCACAAATGGCAGATAGTGAAATTCTTCCTGAGGATTTAAATCTACTCAAAGGAAATCAACAAGACAAACAAAAAAAGAAAACAAGAAAACGAAGAACTATAGGCGGCGGAAAACCAGTCAAACGAATTACAAAAACACAGGCTATAACCAGTAAGCGGGGGAGACGAGTTGGTGGCAGGGCGATCAAGAGAAGGCGCCCAAGGACTCCTAAAAAGGTAAACAGGAAGCGAAGAGTAAGGAGGAGGCGTTAAAATGGAGGCTCGCACAAAAAAAGAAACAGAGTCCCAAGCACTCTTGTCAAACCCAGCCTTTTCAAAGTCGTTTGGGATCTCTAGCGTTCCAATAACGGATGTCGGCGTATTGAATTCGTGGGTGGAAACCGTCTATAGTACCTACAATCCCAGCCAATCTCAGCTCATTGAAATAAACATAGCACCAAGCACGACCCACTTTACCAATCTTTCGAAATCGGTGCTATACATTAAATTAAGAATCGTGAATAAGGATGGGAATAAAATTCTTGCAGCGTCAGCCACTGCTCCAGACAATTTTATTCTACATTCTATTTTCAGGTCATTTGAGATATTTGTCAACAACGTTCACATCAATCAGCACACAATAAATTATCCATACATTGCCAGTTTTCAAAGAACACTCTTCACCAATCCAAGCGATAAGCTGACAAAGCTACGATGTGAAGGTTTTTACAAATCCAATCATTCTGTTGCTATGAGCACAGATAATCAGTTCTACAAAGACATGAAATCATTGGCTCAACAGGATAATATAGAACTTATTGGCATTCCTGTCCATGGCCTTTTTGAGCAGTCGAAAATGATACCACCAAACGTAGGGATTAAACTGCGTTTTCTACCGGCTAACAATACATTTTGTCTACTAGGAGCAGCTGGGGACCGCCAGTAACCCTTTCCAAGACAGGATAGAAGTGTTAGACTGTTTCATGGGGGTTCATAGGTCAGTCGCTAACAGTCGTGTAGAACAGATGGTTTCTAACCAACTTTCTAAAATTGGTAGACACGAATTTTACTTTCAGGACTACAATTGTCTCAATTTTTCGGTACAATCTGGTGTGAAATCATTTGTAAGTGAAAACCTGTTCTACGAAGTTCCTACTTTGTGCGCTGTTGCTCTCGTAGAATCAGCCACGTACAACGGATCACCAAGCAAGAGCGCAATGTTCTTTGAACACCAAGGAATAAGGTCATGCAATTTGTTACTAAATGGAGAACCACTCACAAATAACGTAACCGTGGACGTTACCAATAAATCATACGTGAGAATGTACCGCCAGCTTTACGATATGATGAACCAATTATCAAATTCGTGTGACATTACCTTTTCCGACTTTATTAGCAACGGTTATTTCATTTTGGCAACGTATTTTGATGACTCGGCAGGAAAGAGCGATAGAATTGGTTTAAAACGCAGTGGAAACGTGAAATTGTCATTAGAATGGAATGAAAATACAACAAAGAACCTAACTGTCCTTGTGTTCCACATTTTTGATCGAGTGATGAGCCTAGACAAGAACGGGGCTGTCTATTTAGTATAAAAGTATGGAAGATTCTAGATTAAAAACACTTCTAAAGATTACTGCCAAGAAGAAGGTCGCAGTGAAAGTTATTTCGCATCAACAGTTGCATCAACTAAAAATAAATAGACCTACTTTTGTCGCAATTCATTTTGGTAGGAAGACTCAAGGACATTTTGTAGCGGTATACTGTCGTCTCTCTGGAAGGAAAGTTGTCGCTTCATGGATAGATTCCTTTGGGTTAGACTATTCGTACTACTCTACTTCAAAACCCCCATTTATCATCACTGAGCGAGTGTCATCTCAATTACAACATTCCTCTTCCAACTACTGTGGGTTATACGTCTGGTTCTTCCTCTACCATATCGTGAAAGGCTTTTCTGTCAAAGCGATTCAAAAATTATTCAAGAAAAGCACCTCCTTTAATGATAAGCTGGTAAAGGAGACATACAGTCGATTTATCAGGGAAAATAGCCCATCTTTCAAGCAGAACTTAAGTCCTCGTTTCAGTTGTACGTGCAAAAGCAAGTTTTTGAAATCAAATCATGTTTAAGTTCATAGCTGTCCTCATTTTGTTTGTGTGTATGAGGGGAGATTCGCATCGTACTGGTCCATCTATTGTCTTAGATTGCCTCATGTGCTTGGAGACACCCTCTGCTATTTTTACTCGTCATTTATTTCCTTATTCCAGATACGAGTACAAGTGTATAATGGATGTCGATGACCTTACGATAGATATGCTTGTGACCCATAGAGCATGTACGTTAGTGGAGTGTTTGTGTATCACGGAAAAGCCACAACGAGTCTTTAGCAGGAAGACGCTGTGCCAAGAAAAAGATCCTTACATATGCCAGTACGACGTGACTAAGAGAAACGAGAGTATAAAAAACCACGGAACCCTCTTACACTCTTTTATTCTCCTTCCAGTTATGCAACAAGTTGCTTTATTTGTTAGTAATGGCAGGTAAAGGAAAACTGATCTTTGAAAGCCCACAAAGAACAAGAAGTAAACGAAGTGCTCCAATTTCTTTTCTGGCGCCTACTTCCCTGGAAACGTCAGTTGCAAAGAAACCTAGGCATAACGAGTTGTGTGCTAATTGTTTCATAAAAATAAAGAAAGTTTTTAAGCCGTTAGTGAGTAAAGATTTTATAGTGACTGAAGAATTTGATCACCAAGTTAAAGACATTTACGCTCACGTGTTAGATATTGTGAAAACTTGTGAGTCAGAGTCTAGAAAACAGGAGCAACTTGATACTATTGCACAGTTGATTACTAACGATTTTGGACCTTCAACTTCCACACAAAATACTCAGGAACAGAATTCAGGTACAGAACAAACTTTGACAGAGCTTAATCCAGTGGATCCGTGGACTCTAACTAATTTGCAATGAACATTAGTTTACATAGAGAGTGTGTTAGGAATTTTCAAAAGAAAGCGCTTGTTCAAGCACAAAAACTTCAGAAACTAAATAGACTAGAAGACGCGTTAGTGTTTCATGACTATTTAAAAGCTTACAAAGACTTGTGGAGTGATTTGTGTGTCAAGTGTTTCCCCTGGTTTGTTGTCCTCTATTACAAATCTGTGGATAACTGTCTACCATTAAACTCTTGTGTGATTAAAGCCATTGTAGAATTCTACAAGGAAGTTAACCCCTGTAGATGTCCAAACCCACAGTGAACCCCTGCAGATGTTTAAACCCGATTCTACCACCTGTACGGCTCCGTGTTCTCCAGAAAAGTGTACCGACTATAAACACGAGCCCACATTGGAGGACCAAGCCAAACGATTAGCAAATGAGGTAAAACCTAGGTTTGGTTGCCACAATCATTGGGCTAATTTCCTCACCAAGGTTCTACAACTAACTTTAGACATTTGCTACGAAATCAACCGTGAGAATGTTTTATCACTTGATGTAGTGCTGGAGCTACGGATCGTTTACGAGCAATTGATTGTTATGCAGCATCGTTGGAACAAGGAAAACCTTGGACTATACAGCATAGAAATATCTCGGTACTTTAAAAATAAATTATTATCTATTATAGCACATTTCTGTGTAATTTACTATCTAAACTATAATACCAGGCTAGTGAAACTGTATAGGAATTTTGAATTTAATTTCACTAATTGTTATGAATGCTTTCGTTTCTAAGTCTGCTGACTCTACATGTATAGATTACGACTTGATAGATAACTCTGTTATAACTCCAGACTTTTACGAGAAAAGACCAGATTTGTTTAATCGATTAAAAAACACAATACAAAAAGAAAGACCAAATAATTATTGTGCTAGATGCTTTGATGATTCTAGTTTAATACACTTTAAGCTTGTTTATGTAGAATCTAATTACAAGGACCGTTTACACCTGAAGTCTATAGTTACCACAGGCAAAAGTTTTTTCTATGACGTAAAGATAATATTTAGAAATTGTAGAAGTAGACATTTACCTAGAACTTGGGGCTTTCTTTGCCCTGAATGCCATTCTAAGTGCGAGGAGCGTTTAATATTATCAATCAAAAAATCTGTAAAGCATAAGTGGCAAGCCACAGTAGACTTTGGAGTAAAAGCAGCTAGTTTTATTGATTACTTATGTCATAGATTTCGTAAGTGTAAAGTAGGTTGCTTTCCTGGTATTTACATTGAAGCCGTAGATTCAGTTGACTACGCAAAAACATTAACCGTTTACAATGATGTTATGCGGCTTTAGCGTGGAGGGAATTCTCCCTCAGGTGTTGAAGAAGGTTAAATCGTCATCTATCATTGCTAATAAGGATCATTGCTTTAGGATTTATTTTGCTGCTTTAGTTGCCTTGGTTTATAGGCAAGATAGGAAAAATATTGATATTCATTTGAATGAAAAGAACTTTCCTGCAATTGAGTCATATTATGACAAGATTAAAAGCATTAGCTACTTCTGTAGCCATTTTGAGCACACAGAAAGTGTTAGATACAGGGAGTGGTTTCGATGTTGTTATCGTTGTTTGTTTTACGCAACGTTTTCTGAGCCACATTTCATGAAAGATTTTCTGAAAAGTAAAAGGCATAGGATGATTTTTACAATGAAAGTTACGTCAGATTTGCGTCAAAGATGGGACAAGTGCAAAAACAAATGTTATGAGAACCTTAAGATCAAGTTCACAACCATACCCTCATGCATTCCGAAAAAATATCCCATTGAAGAAGTGTTTTTTACACCAGAGTTTGCGGAGATACTGAAAGTGCATACAGTAATGAATAGATTAGTTGATGGGATGTACACAAAATTTGCAGAAGAGAAAGCATGTATTTGTTTCCCGCATTATGTGAAAGTACTAGCAGGAATTGTAATGTTTAATCACTGTCCTAATCCAGACGTCATTATAATGGACACAGATCTATTAAATGCGATCTGTCAGTTTTATTCAATGCTACAGTTTACTACAAAAGCATTAGCAGTATCAAAGCACGAAAAAACTTTCTGCAATGAATGTGTTGAGAAAGTCAAAACGCACAGTCCCTTGTTTTATAAGCTTATTGACGAGTTGCCAAATCAGGAAACAAATCAAACCTTTAAAGATTTGCACAAGGCAGTAATTTCTTGTTGGGATAAGTGTCCTTCTGACGATAAATGCTTGGATCGGTATGCGAATCCAATGTTTAATAATTTAACTCCTCATAGAGTACATGTATGCTTTCGTCTTTACACTTTCATGAGAAATATATCCAATAATATTAGCCTCTTAGCCATGAGAAAGGAACCGTCTGGAAAATGTTTATAAAATCTTTATACTACCTATGCATTTGTGTTGCTTTATATTAGTATTAAGTCATAGTGTAAGATTAATGTTGTATTTCATTGGATGTAATTGGTTTGAATTGCGATTTTATATAAAGATTTTTGCTTGCTACAAAACCAAGGCTCTGTTTTCATTTGGTCTTCATGTTCATACCTAATTGGCTGAATTAGTGGAGCGAATGAACAGACTTTCAGTGTAGCACTTTTAAGGCCGGCAGAAAATCAAGGTGTATGATGTTACGTTGATTTTCTGTCTGCCTAACAAGTGTTGCACAAATTCAACAATAATATAAAAGGAAAATACCCGAAGAAGCTCATTCTTTCGAAATCATGCCGAGCTCAAGCATGACCAATCCTACTCCGGATATTCACTACGCACTGCCAGTTGAACAGCCACCGTATATTGGCAGATCACGGCAGGATTTGATTGACGAAAACAAGTGGATATGCTGTGCACGGACAGCCCTACATACTACAGGGGACTTGAGGTGGTTTAAGGACTTAACCAGATACCTCAGCCCTAAAGGCATTCTAGTGGATGGCTCGATCATGATGGTCGACGGGATTGGTACCTGTGAATTTCAAGTGTGTGTCCTCAGAGGAAATAAACCAGTGTGGAACTCGCTACGTCTGGAAAACGTTGTATACAGTTGGGGCTCAAAAAGCCTTTTCTCGGAAATAATAATGATAAAAGGCGGAGCTCATATTGTTAAACTCGCCGAGTCGGGAACCTCGTTTCAAAAACCAAACGGTGAAATTGTGTGTCATGCTTCGCGTGAGCTTGGACAGTGGGTTTTGGATGCTCGTCCTTATGAATGGGATCGTGGATTTGCTACCTATAGTGCCGGCGGAGGAGCCATTACCATGACGAGAATAAACGGTCCAAGGATATTGATTCCATCGATCAACAATGATTCACAGGTGCAAGTTTAAAAAGTTCATTTAAAACAAAATTTTATTTTTCAAAATTCATTGGCTTCAAATAAAAAAAATTAATTGGCATTTTCTCCTTTTCATTTATTTCATAAATCATACACAAGATTCATTTGCATAATATTCATCATTAAAACCATCTTCATAGTATTTCATAAAATCTCTAAACCTCATTGGTTGACTACATATAACTACATTTCATACTAAAAATCATGGCAAACGGTTTTTCATTCCAAACAATTCATCCTCCTCTGATTGAGGGCATGGCAGGTGCGAAAATATCTCAATGCAGGGTTTAGCATAGAATATCCCTTATCGAAGGTGTTCAATTTACGTGTTGTTGCAAGCTTGAGAAATATCTTGGCTTGTCTGCATAAGGATCTTGCTAGGCGATCAACTTTAGGTTCCTTCCAAGCAATTCCATTCTGAAGAAAAGGTAAAAAAAATTAGCACAATGCCAGTGCCTCATTTAAAAAACTAAATAAGATAAAATACCTTTGCACATGTTGTATCCAAGCTTATTCCTTCAAAGAGAAGAGACATAGGCCCATTTAGTATTCCCTTTGGAACTTCCGGTGGCGTGCGTACTTTTCCCAGAGTACAGTTGGACTTGATAGCCATTAGCCGCTTACATAATCCCTCCTCCGCGTAAGCCGGACTCATATACAGGTAACTTGCCGTGTACACGTCAATGTTTGCATAACCCATCCTCCTGGCATGAAGGGCCGTCCTGCACAAAGCTGTCTCGTAATCCTGGACCAGTTGCTTGAAACAAATAAAAAAAATCATGTAATGTCAATATGAAACTCGGTTGTTTACCCAATACCTTTTCACCGCAACCTGTGGCTGGAACAAACCGACCAAAGACTGTGAGCTCATCAGAAAGGGCGGCTTGTCCATAAAGTTCCAGTTTTTTGCGTGAAATTTCGTCACACTCCATAACGGAAATCATCCCTTTAATTGGCTTCATGTTTGGATAACCCCTGAAAAATATATTCAAGGGGCTGGGCATATCATTCATCATGTCATCTTGCGAGGTATTTGCAGGTACAAGCATCAAGGTGGACTCTAGGCTGCTTCTTTCTGTAATATTTTCCGTGGCATTCATTGGCAGGGTGACCTTGAGATGCTCTTCGCTTACACCCACAGTCTCTGTAGTGAAGTTGACCGCCACCGTCTCTGATACGCTGCTAATATTTTGCGTCAATTGGGTATCATTTTGCACATAACTAGCAGCCTCTGGAAATGGAGTTGTTGTAGTAGGAATTGCGGCAGTGGTGGTAGGGACATCAATGCTGGATAAAGTTTCATTGCTTCCATTAGAGCTAATTAGGTGCTCAATTCTTTGTATTGATGGCCTTCTGTACATTGAATCATGTTTCATAACTGGTTTTATTGCGGTTGTTATGATATCAATTTCTCCTTTGGTGACCTGTGTGGAGGGGGTTGTTGTTGAATGAATAGCAGTTGTTACCCTTTGTGCCATGGTTGAGTTTTTGCGAAGCTGCTGCTGATTAATATTAATGGGCGCTTTTGTGGTTTGATTAAAATTAAACGCAGTCACGCTCCTATTCATAATGGATGAACGACTGGTAATTGCCGTTTGATTAACGTAAATGGGCGAAAAAACGACTGGGGGCCTGACCATCGTATCAACTTCCACCGGCCCCTTTGTCTGTGCTTGTATTGTGGATGGAGTAGTAGTAGTAGCTTCCATCACAGCAGGAGATGATGCAGTTGTTGGCAAAATACCAGGGGATAGGTCGTTAATATGCAATCCTGCTTTTGCAGCATAACCTTAAAAGAAATCATAAAAAAGTTAAAATTTGCTCAAAACCCATAAATGCCAATACATAACACACTTACGTATGATTGAAGAAGCAACCCGTTGGCAGTTTCTATCGTTGTCCAGTACCAGCTTGACATTGCTTCTAGGATCAGTTTTACGTGCACAATAATTGTGGTGAGACTTGAGCACTAGGTAAACGCATTGGTCATTCAAAAGGCATTCGTGGCACCCAGATGATAACAAACAACTATAGGCACCAGCCACAACCGCAAAAAGAATTAGGATTTTCATTTCGCCCCAATGGCCAGAACACTTCCAATGTGGGAACAATATGTAAGTTGTTTACTGTTGCTTAGGTATAAAACGTTTTTAATTAAATTCACTTTTTATTTCTCTAGTATGATTCCTGGTTTCCCCACGCAATAAGAGTAAATGGGAACTACAACCGGATAGAAAATTCCATAAAAGCGAGCTTATTCGCTCAGTCAATTGCAACTGAGCATGGATTCAATTTTGAACACCTTTCAACTTCACGAGAGGAAATGAAAGAGTTACTCGTCCAGCCAGCGACATATAATAGGATTAAGCTAATTGGATCATGGTTGTTAAATATGTCTTGTGATGAGATCCTATTATCGTGGTGCAATCTGAATAATGTATCGCTACTAATTTTGCAAGGTGTTTTTAAACACAAGACTCTCTTTACTCCTCGTCGTATAGATCCACTTCAGTTTAAAGATGGTCATAAAACAGCGTGCATTTATTTAAGTCTTAAAACATCGGAATCTGATTTGTCTATAGATGATGACTATGAAGTGTTTGGTATAACAGACATTGAAGAGTTTTTACTTTGTTGTAGATATTAAAAATTGTTTTGTCTACCATTGGCTGTTATCAGGTTTCAGTTGTGAGAATGTTAAAAAATGTTTTTCGCAGGCTAAAAGTTAAAAATGTTGAATAAGATAATTTGGTAAAATGATGAGTATGATAAAGAAAATAAATTGATGAGTTGATTGAATTTGATGCTGAAAGAAATGGAATTTTATTATTGAAAAGAAAAAGGAAATGAACACAAGAATGATTTACATATTTAATTGAACATTAAATTAAAATGGAGCCGGAGAATACCTATCTGCAGGCACGCCAAAATTAGCCCTTCGACTACGACGCGGGGGAGGAGGAGAATCTGAAAGGAAAAGATTAAACTACGGTAGTGGCTTCAAGTGTGTAAGAGCCACGTCTACCGAAAGGGTTTAAACCTCTAATCCTTTCAATGATGACGGCTTGAGCACGCTGACGTAAGCTGGATTGTGGTTGGACTTCCTGCCGGTCAAACTCCACCATTTCCTGATCGTCATCCAAAAGAAGCTGGATTTCCGCCTCCTCGCTGTCCTCACTGTCAATGGAGCTTCCACTGGTACTTAGGAGGCGTTGGAGCTCTTCCCGTCTGACCATGTTGGCAGCTCTGTTGCGGTTCCTTCTATAAATGAAGTACCCGCACAAAATTCCTCCAAGGGCTGCGAGAAAGGGAAGGCCGAACACGAGGCATAAGTAAAAGATGTTGTCGGGAGCTAGGAATAAGATTAGGCTTAGTTTAGTGTATTGCATGAATAGTTTTAGTACATAGGTTAATATAGAATAGGTAATAGGTTAGATAGATTTTCATAGGTATTTTATAAGTTAGATAGGTTAAAATAATAGATTTGTAAATATGTAGCTATATTTAGATTGTATTTTCATCGGTAGGCTATAATAGGTAGATTAGATTAATTAGATTAGGTAGGCTATGATATTTTAGTTTTTAGTATGTAGTGTTGCATGAGTGGAGAAAGTTGAGAAGAATAGGCATGTAAATAGTTAGGTAGAA